>QXVZ01031702.1:0-24523 GCA_008931825.1 Phallusia fumigata
TTTGACCCCTTAGTACTTCCGTGTTGACAGATTTTTTCTCATAACAAGTGATGGACGTTGCAACGGCGTCCTTGGTAATTAAAAATCTAGTCATGTTATGTATTATAGACTTTTGTGTGAGTCTGACAAGGATAAAAAGAACATGAATGAAAACAAAAAATAGCAGTTTTTGAGTTTTATTTGAGTTTTATTTGAGTTATTTTCTTCCCGAATTAACAGAAGTGGTTAAACTTTGTGGAAAAATATACTGAGTACCCATTTATTGTTATCCATTCATTGAAATCACCAGCGCTACCCATTCACAAAAAAAAATGCACCGAAACAAATTTCCCACGAGATTCTCGAATTCTTTGCCTTTGGTATAAGAGCTGCCGTGCGTGACCATGGAGCTCGAGTCAAAATAAACAGAGCTACTGTCTGCGAAGCAAGCAGGGAAACTCTGCAAAAGCGGGGAAACAATTAAGCAGCGATCGATAGAATGCGCGTGCTGTTTTACCGCAATCGTTTTTAAGGTTTTTAACTGGCCTTTACAGAATCTGTCCATCAACTTTAGTAGTTTATCAGAAAAAAGAGAATCTTAAGTCTTAAAGTGAGATACTTAGATATTATCCTAAAAAGTTAAAAAACTTTTTGATTTCCTAAATAAGAAATGATTTTGACGCTATATTCTTGTGCTTCAATGTATGTTTAACTTCATTCGATGCGACACCTTTTGAAAAGTTGGTTGGACTTTTGACACACCAGCGATACGTGTTTAATAAAGACCAAGTTGAATTTATTACAAAAAAAGCTACAAAACGAATTTATTGTGCGACGCCTTTGGAAAATTCAAACCACGCACCAGGGGTTTGTGACGTCACACTTTGGGAACCACAATGTCAGCTTCACAATTGTTTATAGCTGATATATATCTAACTATGGCTAAATCAGCCACCAATCAAAGTAAGCACGAGATTAGGGCACCTTCCACTAATGAATTTCCAATAAATTCGTTTTTAAAAAGCGGTTCTTCAACCTAGGCTCCAACCTGACTCCAGTGCTCCGGATAGCGCTTACAGGTTTTCCGTCAGCACTGTCTAAGCCATTAAATCATGAAAATACCAATATTAAATGCGTTACACTGAAATAATTATGTAAAACTACACTGTCTTCTTGTGCGGGTAATTGGAAAATACGTTTTTTTTCTGTATAGAATGCAGATTAGTTTTTTTGTATTGAATGGGCGTTTCACATTCATGCCAAACTACCTCAAGAGTTCCGTGATGCGAAAAATGTTGAAAAACACTATTTCAGAGAATCAAATCTTTTCGACCTATTCTAGATTAATCGCCGGTAGAGGTCGCTCGTAAACCTATATTTAAAACAACACTTAAAAAAGTGCACATGTCTGATTTTTTATCAATTCGGGACAGATTAAATACAAGGCAAATGTATTTTTATGTAGTAATCGGCCGAATGCAACATTTGTTCGCGGAGAAAACTCGAGATCAATGACACAAGATGCATTCGCCGCCTTCTTCAAAACCTTCGTTCAGGTTAGTGGATTGTCACACCGGTCATATGTATTTGTAGGTCGGTGGTTCCTAATAGGGGAGGAATTTCTCCCCAGAGAGGAATTTAAAGAGATAAGGGGAGGAATTTCCACTTTATAGTTAGGTTGTTTATGATAAGTGTAGCATTTCTTTTTAGGTAAACAGGTAATTCCAAACCTTTTGATATTACCTTATATCACTTCTTGTCTAATAGGGAAGAAATGAAACATTCCAAAATAGGCAAAGGGGGAATAAATGTTTTTTGCCATGTTGCAGATTACACAACAAAATATCTCGAAAAATGATACAAGCCATTAAACATTTTCTACGTTTCGACAAACGCTGTTGTCATCATCAGGAATGAATGGGCAAAGCCACGCACAGTTACTTATCGCTGTAAATGAAAAAAAGGGCCTTACAACGGTTAAAATGTTACTGATATTTGAATCATTTTTGTTCATACTGTATTGGCTTAGTAAAAAGTTTTGCGCACACGACCGTAAGATTGTGGATTAATAAATATTTTGGCGACATAGTATCTAACAGCACAGACTCTTTTGTCTTTTAAGGTCAGAAAAAATGCCAAGCAACCGAAATATCCACGATATAAAGTGTCGAACATAAATTTCTACTGGCACCAAATTTGGAGGTTTCTCTGCAAAACACCTGCATTTGCTTCAAATTAAAAACGAATTGTCCAAAATGAAATTACAATCGACTGAAGGTGCCCTTGCAGTAACCCGGGGTTAGACAAGGCCAGCATCGAACCACCAACATTTCTTGTTGTCACAGGGTTTATTCAAGGTCATCGTCGTTTTCGATGAAACACGAAAGCAGCAACCATTCCGCATCATGCATTGCTTTAAACGCACTTACGGTTTGTACAAACAAGAGCTTGCAATAGTTCGTATTCCTCACTTCCTTCGCACATAGTAGCACCAGACACGGCTTTAAAAATTACCTTTAATAAAAACATAGCTACCAGAGAGCTTGTATGTATTGAATACATTGTAACGGCAAACGTTTCAACGATCGTTGTTGTTATCATCAGTACATGTAAGATATTTATGGTCATTCCGCTAAAAGGGACGTAAACTAACAGGTTTATTGCAAATATAATATGACTTTCTTTTTTTTAAACCCATCCATAAAAACGTTTGGCATTTCGCAATAGTTTTTGTTTGGATATTTTACAACGATTCTACACAACATCCCACAAAATCATTCCAAATTCTCTAATCCCACTTTACTATTGAGTCACAGTGTGTAGTTATGACATCACTGGCGACAATATAAGTGTGCGTTGGAAATCATTTCCTGTATTTAAGTGGAAATCCAGGTTGGAATGTTTACATTCTGTATTGACCTGAAATCTGCAGGTGTTTTGTGGTTTATGCATGGTTGCAAATAAAAATAAGATTGTTTTAGTAAGCCGCCCGATATTAAAGTGTTGCAGTTGAAGATGTGACATGTTGTAAGTTAGGAGACAGCAGAAAAGATGAGAATTAATAGGAATGCGTTGGACTTGTTTTCGGTTTTAAAAATAAAAAGTTTGACAAATGTAAGAAAACATAAAAGTTTTTAGATTTAAAGAGCAGAGAGGTGAAATTATTCTCTTGTTTTGTAAAACTTTAATAGTCGGTTGAAAATGCTAAACCTTGCATGTTAACACAACATTATTAGCAAAGCTGACAGGGATGTTGTAACACCAAAAAAGAAACAGGTTTATTATTGTACAACCCTTTTTCGTTACCTTACTTGCTGTGTGTGGGTTTTGTTAGTATTGATTGACGATTTCAAAGTACGGCACATGCTGCCTTCGGTGAAATTCAGACACTGGTTTACTAGCTGTCATATCCGACAAGGGGCAACAAACATAATCCCAGCTTCGTGTGTGGTCGCCACAGTGCCCATTTATATCCTTAATACCTAGTCTTGCAAACTCTGCAACATCTTAGCTTCCCTAACACAACAGGGTTTTATCCTAGCCCAAGAGCAGCCTACAGCAATACCAGTTGTGACGTCACACAGTTTGATTGATTAGGTTGACGTCATTGTGACCAATGACGCAACGCATCGACATAGGGCTGATTTTTAATGGTTATCATTTGGGTTTTGGAGAAATGGTTTTAAATTGCAAGCCGTGGCTCAGTAGATTTGTAGATTTTACCCTTATTTTCAATTCTTCACAAAGCTAATTAGAGCGAGCTTTGAGCGATGCAGCTTTTGCGTACCTTTGTAGTTTCGCTTTGTTGTATTTAGCTTTATTCGCGTTAAGTAGTTCGCTTTATTGAACATTTGGCTTTCGCAAATACCTACGCGTTTGTTGTGATGTTTTCACTAACCCACGTAGCTCATAAGGCGTTGATTGTGTATTTGTAAGCCGCGGTCCAAAAAAGTTTAAAATTCGCTGCTTTAGACGAGGGCTAGCCAAACTTTTTAGTCTGCTACCCCTTTTAGATTACATTTTCCGCGACCCGTGGCGTTTGTCAGTGATAAACACCTATAATTATATTTTATAGAAACTGCAAAAACAATCAACGATCAAACATTTCGAAAGCAATGTACGAGTGACCCTTTCAAACTCGTCGCGCGACCCTAGTTTCTGGTTTAGACAATTAGACAATAACCGCTATTAAGTACTCAACACCATCAATGTTCATGGCTCACTGGCGGTAGGAGAGTTTAACCTCATAGTGTTATACCGTTGCCCTAGTGACTGCGGCCCCAAAGTTAAAATCACAAATCAACTGAGTTTGCCAGATGTTTGAATTGACGGCGGGCTGGCCGGATATCTCCCAGATTATCTCAGTAAGGCGAAGCGACCACAACGAGTCACTCAGTCAACGGTCGCCTAGTTATTATGACATACTGGATGGGTTTCATGTTTTCGTGGTCGTGCTGATGAGGGAGATGTACTGCATTGATTTTGTGGAAATCTCGCAACCGTCCAGGCTGATAATCAGGTTTTAGAACTGGCTTTGTAAGACCAAAGGCAAGATCAGAGGTGTGGCTGCTCTATGTAAACATGGATTTAGAAAAATATGAGAAAGTATGGATGTAAGCACTTTTCCATGTGTAACTAACGAACGGTTTTGGGCTTCTCATCATTGCACACTATTGATGACAACAGCGATTGTTGAAACGTTTGCATTACAATGTTTTTACTACCTACTGTACAAGCATTCTGGCAATTATGGTTTTAATTACGATATTTTGTGTTACCAAGAACTTAAAATTCACATTTTAGGAATGTACTGACTACCTTCATTTGTTACGACAATAATGCAATAATAAGCAAGCGGAATGTCATTTGGTTGTTTCAACATAAACATGTTTTGTTGGTCTTTATTTACTACCGTGACGCGTTTCGTTTACCAATTTTTCTTTTTGCCCCAACTGAAACTATTTGATGACGGTTTTCTGTTGTTTATTTTTACCCCAGGCATAACTTCTAGGTTACATAGCAACACTGAACTACCCAATTTGGGCTAAATAATTTAAATACTACATGGAGTTGGAGGACCCAAAAAAATCGCTGCTTAATTTTTTGCAATGAAAATCATCTTTACTGCCGCACTAAATTTTCTACGTTTCGACAAACGCTGCTGTGTGTTTTACAAGAAATGTGTTTTGTACAGAAGTACTGGCATATAATTTGTAATGACATTGTCAAGTAAAAAAGCCAAATCGCCCGTCAGAAAACGCTTATTTAGGTTTAAATACTTTAGAATTTGAATCTCTTGGGCATTTCATATTATGCATTGCTACCGTCAGGTGAGATAAACGTTGCTGAACAGCCGATATCTCATGTGTGCAGCCGTGCTGTCAGAAAAAAATCTGTAACCTAAACAGTGTACTTCCCATCCGACGGTCAATGCAAATTACATGCAGCATTCGTGGCCCGAGCATAACTGCAAGCCCTAATTCGATTTGCTTGAAGGGTGTATTTGTGGAGCTAATCGATTCGAGATTCGGAAAGAAGGACTTTGCTTCCGTGCACGCGACGCGTTCGCTCTTTTCCGCCGTATTATACGAGATTCTGATGCTGCTTGAGCACAGAGACAGCATTTGAGTTTTGCGTTGGTTGTGGAAGGTTCTGTTGTTGGCCAGATAGAGTTAAATTTCGAAAAATACTGAGTTTTATATTTTGCTTTGAAGTAGAGAGAAGAAATTTATAACAGCAATTCATTTCTGGCGTCATGTAAAGTTTAGCAACAAATTGTTTAATTGAATTTGCATTTTTTAATCTTTTGTGACCATCAGATGTACAAGTGTCAAGTTACCAGTGTTAATTTTTAGAGAACATTGTGCAAATTTATACACTATTTTCGCTTTTACCTAAATATATTACTTTTACAAAACAATTGCCCACCGTTGCGCAGATATTTTCCGCTTTAGTGTAATTGTGTCGCCAAGAATTTTTTCTCCGAGCGAAATAAACGTAACATAACTTATTAACAGGGACTTGCAAGCATGATAGCAATAATTGCAGCGCCTAAACTTAAAGCAAAAATAATTTCTTCATATGTACGCCACCGGCAATCGAAAATTAGATTAATCGTCGACTAGCTAAAAACTTTAATGTGTGTGTACGTCAACAACAAAACAACACGTCGCATTTATCGGCTGCGAAGGTAACATTCCGAAACCGTTGTAAACTCGGATCGCCGTGCACGTATTTAATGCGGCCAGGCACGCTAGAAAGTGAGTAGTTTTATAAGGCGAAATAAACCTTTCAGCGTCAACAGATTCGCGCCTCGCGCGACCGGTGTAGCTGCATAACGTCTTCTGACATCAGAGCAATGAATTAACTGAAGCAGATTCCGCCATATGTTGCCGTGTGGCTAGCAGTAAAAGTAGTTTCAAAATACCTTTGGTGGTTTGGTTGTTATTGAGAGTTCAATGCTACACTGAAAATGTTTTTTTAATGCCGTGCACATGTCGTAAGACTTGCAGGTTATAATGCGCTTTCTGCAGCGCAGCTGAGTTTGATGTATTCGATTAGTTTTACTTTCAGTAACATATAGGGTGAAACAGGGGTATTTAGGCAAAAGATTTGAGGTAAACAGCATTCCGTGATCAAATTACATTTCGTTTGTAAATTGCAAGGCTTTTTACATGTGGTGGTTCATGCGAAGTGCTGAGCGTTTCTGCATGTAATGCTAGACCAAATAGGTTGTAAATAATAATAGCACGCTGTAAAAACGAATATAAAAGCATCGATTATTACATTTTTGGGGGTAACCAGTACTAACTACTCTTCACACGTATGTTAACACGTCAAATGATATTGACAGACTGCTACTCACTTCCTCGCACATGTTGTAATCCACTGAATATAGAGTTGCGTGGATATTTGATTAATGATCTCGTCTGTCAGCCGGAAAACGCTCACCGTTGAGGCAAGGGACAGTTTGTAAAGACAGCGACAGAAGACACAAGTCAGCTTGTCAGTTACAAAGGTGCATCTTCGCAGCTTGTGCTGTCGTATTCTTCCTGCTGTTTGAAGGTCAGGGCATATATAAGTTTAACCTTGTGAAGCGCATGTGACTGCGGCGAATTTAATGGGACGTTCGTTTTTTCAGAGACCGCGCACAGCAGGCATTCAAAAGCAAAGTTTTTAGCGCATTTTAAACAAGTACCTTTCGACTGACTCCTTTCCTAAACTTGCACGCTTCGTTTTAAAGTGTTTAAAATACCTTGTACTGTGTTAAAAAAACGGGATATTATAATGACGTGCGTGTTACGTCATTGATGACGTCAGAGCAGCGTTACCGTCTCAGCCCCAACCTGTTGGGGTCTGGCGGGGTCTCCCCGATTTCGCCGGGCCTGCGCAGCGTCCGGGAGGAACCAGATGAAGTGTTTGATGACTATGACGATGAGGTACGTCATAAAAAAGTTTTTGTGACGTGTGTCGTTAACAAAGAGCGTTGCCTTTACAGGTCAATTGCCTCGTAATGACGTTGACCTTTCTTTGTTATGGCGCCTGTTTGTTTTTTGGCTGTTTTTTGCAACTGAATTGCTTCATACCGGTTTGAACTTGTTTCAGCGTATGTTTTGAAGTCCAACTCCCCAAAAGCCTTGCAAAACATTTAAGTTGAGTTGAGTTTATTTCGCTTGGTGAAAGAAATCATAGCGACACAATTGCACTAAAACAATCACCAAGCCGGAAATAGCTGCGCAACGTAATAATGGATTTGATGCATCAAACATCGCAATTTCTGCAAATAAAAATGAGCCCTACCACTATGTAGGTCTTTCATGAAACTGATTAATTACCATCATTTTGCAGACAGTTATTTGCAAAACCGTGTGGAGCGTAACGACAAATAGCTGGGTCACCAGGTCACTGGTATAAAGTAATTTAACATGCGGTACGTTGCCGTCCAAATGCTGTTGTTTTTTGCTTCAACATTTTGCAGCTTGACCTGTTGTTGTGACTTCTTTTTATGTGTCGTGTTTTACGTCATATACGCGCAAATGCGTTTAAAGCCCAGACCACAGCGGAATTGGTCCGGGTGTGGGGTCCAAAGTGATTTCTCAAACTTTTTAGGCTTGTGGCACGTTAACAAACTATGTTTTGAGCTTTACTGGTTTGTACAGCTTTTAAAATTTCCCGTAATCGATAACGTAAAGTAGAATCCGATTTCCGATTCAAATTCCGAGTATCTTTCTCAGCTAGACCTGACAAATATTTTTTTCACATTAATACTCACAGGTTTCATTTCTTTCTGCTTTTGAGTATATTACCCCATTTTCATAAACTCAACGGCGACCTTTGTAGTTGTACACTTGATTTCGAGCGTTTAACGAACAACCTTTATTTTTCAGGTGTTCGAAAACACGACATCAAGTGGTTCAATGTCCTCATCAGGGGTGTCACGGTCTGGTGGTCACAGCGTGTCACGTGGGAGGGCGGAGAGCCTGCAGAGAATCTTCAGCGGGAATCAGAGAAAGATTGGAACGCGAAAATCGATCGGTTGTGTCGGAGTGGAACAGGATGATCTGCAGGTGAGCGATACTTTGGTTTCAGAGAAATACAGATTACAAACTATCGAATACGCATGAACATCAGACATGGACTTAAAATGTATCTAATTTCCACACACAACGTCAGACATTTTATGTCTGTTTGTGGTTTAGCAAAAACTAACCTTTTTTGCTGCACCCATATTTAAATTTGAATACAAGAGCATTGCAAAGTCCAGTTTCCAAATGTCGATTTAGTTGGCAAAGTGCATTGTACCGACCCAATCTGTTTACTCCCTCCACATAAAAACAAAGTTCTTGCGGCGTTCTCTTTGCTCTCCAGCAAACCAAAATCCTTGTTGGAATTTTTACAAGCACTTTTCGATCAATATTTTGCCGTTAAAATTCCAACCGTCATTACGATGCCAAACTCCTGTTTCTGTAAAAAAATACACTTGGTTGTATTTAGTCCTACGTATTTGATTTTTGACTTAAATAGTGGACAAACTGTCACACTGATGTAAACGTATGTTTACTGCTGTTTGCCATTGCTCCTCATAAAACATATCCAGGTTTGGTTTAACAGGTACAAAATTGAAGTAATGCACTGGGTGTTTGAAATACTTTTCGAACGCATTTTAAACTCGTAATCAAGCTAAAAAACTCGTTAATCAAGCTAAAAACAAACGCAGTGTGCACAGAGGATAACGTATCTGTTAAAATCCAATTGGAATCTTTTCATTTTCTACGCCTTAGACCCTTAGCACGTATAGAAACGAATGTTAACAAAAAATTGTGTATTTTTTTGTTTTTAAGGGATGTTATATAACTAAATGTGGCGGTTTTGTAAAACTGTCAGAGCTGGCTGGATACTTTAAAGTTTATTTTTACGGCAGTTTTTTGATGTAAAATCATTCCTCAAAAACATCGCCAGCATTTAGTTATCTGTGCAAGCATTTAGTTAGGTAAACCTGTTTTGTGAGTATGTGCTCAACCCACGGAAACTTATTCATTGCAGACACTTTAGGGTTGCATTTAACACAATGGGAAGCCTCATGTTGGTGTGATTAACTGAACATCACTCACGATGTTGCTCACCTCGACCCCCGTCCGTAGGGGATTCAAAGTTTCATTAAAAGTGATTAACACTGCGACCCGTTGTTTCAACTGCTGCCCGGGGAGAAGTTTAATTAAACTACGTTGTCACACCAACGTGGATATATATTGCTCATTCTTTGGCAACCGTAGTAACGCTTAAACAAGAGCCATTGTGGTTTAAAAACACATTTCTTAGCGAAACAAGTGAAGTGCTTGTTTCGGCGAGAATCCAATTTTCCTGCGGTACTTTATTAGTTTCTTTTTAGGAATGTGAAACATTTTAATACTCATATGTAGTCATGCTGAGATTCGGCGTTATGGACATTTGTTAGGACGCGATTTGATGATAAATAGATTACACGTCGTACCAAAGTAAATGACTTTTAAAGTTGTCACAAATAAAACCTATGCCCCGACCTTTACTCGTTGAAGAAGTTGCATTGCAACAGTTTACCAAACGAACTGAAACCATTGGGAGGAAAATAAAAGCGTAAAGATCAGTTTTTGTTGGCAATTAGCAGTTAAGCAATAACCAACACTAAACTATATGTAAGGGACCCAGCAAGGAAATATACTCTCATTTTGCCTTTTTTAAACTAATATTAAACATCAGTAGGAAACGACACCGATTTTCTACCAATTGTTCCCTTAATCCCCCTTAAATAGCATATTCGCTTTGGTGTGTTACCTCGATTTACTACAAAGTTTGCATATCATTCATTAGGAAGCCAGTCTAGTATCTGAACAAGTTTGCTTGTTAAAAGAACATCGACCAAGCACCAGCAAAAGTTATTGAAACTATTATAGCCAACGGCATTGATTGAGGTTTTCTTTCTAAAATACCAGGGTTACGGCAATAAACCGCGTCTGGCACCCCCCAGCAAACAAATCATGGAATATCTTTTCATCTACATAGGTTTGACGCAGTAAATTCGCAATTACATTGAGTGGGGCACACAGAATTAGAAAATACACAAATATTAACCGTGTATTGCAAAAACAGAAACATAACTTACAACCTGGATCTAAAAGCGAATTGTGTGTCACAAGTCACAACACTATGTGACAAAACAATTTCAAGTATTTCATAAAAGAAACCATAGTGCGATCCATAAGTGTGAACACAACAGTTGGATCGCAAATGAAAGTTCCTCATTAGAAGTAATTAATCGCCTCACTGGTGGCCCTATGGTGGGACAGAGATACCTTGTCACAGTGTCGATGAAACGAAGCCAAATGCTTCGCATTCCGACCGGCAAGGCTCACAATACAACGCCTTGTCATACTATAACCCTCCTACGGATCTTTGTCATTCAATTTAATAGTGACGTAACAAAATCGAGTGCTCGCAGTGTTTTGTTACCGCAGCGCTGACACCGGTGTAGGTCGGTTTGTGATTCGCGCTGCCAGAAGCCAGTGGTTAGGGTCAACAAACTGGTGTTCAGTAAGCAGGGCTGGGGACGCCGACCGGAAGAAACGGTTCCAGNCCATAGTATGCACAGAATTTTTCGTCGTATTTCTTGAGAAGTTACAAGCCAGTACTTCTATGTAAAACCTTTTTTTGTGTTTCGACAAACGCTGTTTTCTTCATCAGGAAACGTAGAAAGTTTTACACAAGTACTGTCCAAATATTGTCCAATAACTAAGCTAATTGCACAGTTACATCACTGGTTCTTATTGCTATACACGTTCGCTCTATAAAAGTTTGTTTTTACGTAGGATGTGGCGATGGAAGCAGTAAACAAAGATTGCCTCAGTGAAAATGAGTTGAAACTGATGACGGTGCAAGCCCGATTTCCCAACGATGACCTTCGACTGTTTGGAGGTTATTCGCTGTCTGGGGACTTACCCAACTTCGACCGGTCGAGTTTTGATGGTATCAGCAACGGGGAATCACCCAAAACCGGACAGGTGAGAGGGATTTTGTCAAGAATGATCCCCGAATAAGAAACGAGTTTGCACGTGACTTGGTTGAGTCGGTAATTTCTGATTTTTGATGCAATTTCGAATCTAGTTTGTCCTGTCAACTAAGTATTAGATTCGTTTAGAGTCATGGATCCTAAACTGTAGGTCGTTTTAATTTTCCAAGGGCGTCGCACATAATTCCGTTTTGTAGATAAACTGTTTTTGTATCGATAATGCAGCTTTTATAATAAGCGCCTTTTCTAAATTCTTAACGCTGGTGCGTCGAAAATCTTTTCCAAAGGTGTCGCATATTCGAATAGTTAAAAGTTGTTGTGAAATTTGGGATAATGGAAATGTCGATTAGAAATCAGCAAGAACACGTTTGCTACTTTTCATTGCGTAGCTAGACATTTCATTTTTAAAGCTTGCTTGAATGGGAAATCGTAATACGCGCAAATGTATCCCTCGCACATATATTACAATGCACAACAGACAATTCATCCCTCGTGCAAACAAACCCAACAATAGCGGATACAGCGTAAGACTCAACAGCCCGCCCAGCTTAGAGCATTGTGTTGTTGTGTAGTTGATACAAACAACAACCGACTCCACATGCAATAGCTGACTGACGCCCAAACGGAACTAGCAAGCTGTTATAGTAAACATTTGCCTGCCGCTGTGCTGTTATGGCGCAGTAGGTGGATCAGCTTTAATGACGTGTTGCTTCGACGCCTCACGGATGTTGACTTGTGGGTTTGTTAAGGTTTTCATACCTCACAGCTTGTAGCTGATGACCTGACTGAAACTCGGTAATAACTTAACGGTTTTTATCTCTTTTGTGTAACTGGGCTTCACTCTGACCAACTGTTTAAGTTCTTTGGTGAATCTTTTACAGCGCCCAGTCGTGTGCTGCAGTACATATTATATTTAGAACACTAACCACGGTTTATAACTCTTGTCAAAATACTGCAGGCCCAAATTGTGATTATAGCGTGTCTGGCGCAAACCTTATCACTGGTGATGGCATGAGTGATTGCCGAAACGTTTAATTATCAAAGCATGTCGCTTTTCTACACTATTTGTGTAGAAAAATTTTTAACAAAAAATGCTACATTTTTATTTAACAAAGCATTCGCACAGGAATATGTTGCATAAAAATTAAGTCCCGATAAATTAATTTGCAAACTTTTTTCTGCACAAAGTTGGTACAATCCAGTTTGCTGCAACAGTGAAACGATTGTTGGCCAAGTTTACATACCTTCTTTCGCTTTTGCGCAGAAACCGCTGAACGCTCATGGAATAAACACGTCACCAAAAAACAAAAACTTTCTTCAGCGCCCACTTGCGGCAGACGGGGTCGTCGTTCTTTCGCCACTACTACAGGTGAGAAGAAAACTTAATTACAGCTGAAAGAGTCCGATAGTTGCTGTTGTTTCAGGGACTAAAAGACAGTTTAAACTTGTATTAACCCAAACGGGGAAGTATTTCTCCACAGAGAGGAATCTTATAAGTTAAGGGAAGGAATTTCCAATAGAGTTGGGTTATTCATGATAAGTGTAGTATTTCTTTTTAGGTAGACCAGTGGTTCCGAACCTTTTAATATTACTATATTACATATCACTTCTTGTATAGTAGGGGAGGAATGAAAAGTTCCAAAATAAGCAAAAGGGGGAATGAATCAAAAAAGGTTGGGAACCACTGCCCTAACCTGTTGTTTGGTCAGAAGCAGGGCAGTCTTGAGGCTTTTTCTTTCAGTTTTTTGTTTTATCTGTAAGTTAATGACAAGTTTGGGCCAGCAAAACTAATAACAGAGACTCCAGTTCTCTTTACAAGTATCTGAAAACGGGGCATTTGGGCTGTAATTGACAAATTGAACAGAATTTTGTAAAACAGACTCAATTGCAAAACACAATGGAACAACGGCCATGGAAACGGTCGTTCTTCTATATTTTCTCCATTCGCTCGACCACCAACCCATTGCAAGTCAATCTCGGAGTAAACTTTCTATTCATTCCACCCATCTCGGGCGTCAGATGATTAAGTGTTTGCACGAGGATCAAGTGAAATGGCCCGTGCCAAACCACCTTCAGTAATCCGGTGGTGAAGGGGGGTTTAAGGTTTTTCCACCATCTAAAGTTTCTTTCCGCAGTTTCGAGTCGGGTTTGCTAGGGAGGGTTTACCTTGGCATTTTGGTTAAGCTTTTGGTGAGCAGCAGAGATTTTGTTGCTAGGCTCAGGACTGGTTGAGGGGGTGGTTGCTTAGAGCGAGGTAACCTTTGCATTAGTGCCGGGTGTCAAGGCTTTGCTTCGTGTGTACGGAGATATTACTTTCCAAGTTGCCTTGAAGCTTCGGTTTTATTTACTGTGTTGCAACACATCGGGCGAAACTTTACGTTGCGCAATTGAAGGAAAGGCTGCAAGTTGGTTTACCTTATTACGAAAAGCAAACTGTAAATTTGCATAAAAGTTATGCTGTCTATTCCAATAACGTTGACGTTGATACTTGTGTAAGAGCATAGACTTGGGGCAGAAATAGTTCAGACAAAAGAGTTTTACGGACAATAAGAAGTTTCTCAGGATTAAATAACCCTAGTAAATAAACCCTTGAGTTTCTCTGATTTAAGTAGAATTTAGTTGGCTTGGTAAAGTATGGTAGCGACAAAAATTGCACTCAATCAATCAATAAGCCGAGAATAGCTGCGCAACTTTAGTATTTAGTGCAAAATTAATGGTTAAACATGTTGCACTTCATGTCTAAAAGTCGATCATAACACTGCAACAGTTGAGACTCAACACAAGACAGGGGTAAAACGATAAGCCCAAACCGCCGTCCATCCATCAGCGAGCAACGAGACGAGATTTAAAAAGATCCCTGGCATTTGGGGCGGTCACGCTTGGTTGCACACCGTCGACACGCGCCTCGCCTCGTAAAAATGCAGCCGGACGAGGGAACGTAAACATCAAGTTCCTGCTCACAATATTAACTCCCCCCGTCGACTTTCTGTGTTCCAGTCTCATCTGTCGACTTCGGCTGTCGTTTGGAAGTCGTGTTTTAGTTGGGATTTAGTTTGAAAGCGTCCGCCCGCCCTTGTTGTGAATGATAGAACGTCGCGACAGCTTTGAAAGTGCGTTAGAAGTTGAAAGACAGATGACTTTGTGATAAGGGGGGTTAGCCTACTGTGGGTTTTTAGCTGAAGTTATATCCACGACTTGTCCTCGTTATCATATCTTAGTTGGTGTCTTGTACAAGGGATGCATTTTATGACAGGATAAAGTATTGTACTGTACTCAAACGCTTTTAGAATTTTAAATCCGGTTCATTTTGTTCTTGCAATAGTTAATAAGATGTCATAGCGCAATGAAATAACTTTTTCCTGTAAAATTTTTGTTACTAATTACACTTTTTAAAACAAAAAAATCGCGTTTAGATTCGAATACTTTAAGTTTCAATTCTGTGGGAATTGAAATGTTCTTTTATGCATCCCACACTGAGTTGTGTTGTCTTGCTTGAGAAGCAATTGCCGTTTCAATTAAAGTTTAAGTTTTTTTCGAAAATGACTAAAATAAGCCGACAATTTAATGTTCTTCTTACTCACTAGTAAGTCGGGCGTGTGCGTTTGGTAATGAATTTAAAACTGGCGTTTTAATTTTAACGGTTGACGTTGTAACTATTGATATAATGACCAAGACTGTGACTTCACGGAACAAGTCTATAAAACAAGTGGGCCTATAAACCCGACCTATTGATTGGCATTTGCCCGTAGCATAGCAACCTTGTTCTCCGTTCAGCAGTTCCCCTTTCACTGAACGAAAAACGTTGCCAACACAATTTTGCGGTCGTGTCAAGCTTGATGTTAGGCAAGACGGTGCCGATAACTTGACGTGTTGACCCGAGGGCGAAGTCTATGAGTGTATGTGTCAGTTTAGTTACTTTGATTGGTGACGTTGTCTGGTTATATTAAAGTAACAGATGTTGTAGATAATGTAACCATAAAACATTGAAATTGGAATGTTTGTGATTTTGATTTGGACGTATTTGTCTGGTTAGTTAGTTATTAAGTTTTTGGTCGTAACCCTGTGAAATATGTTTATGAAACGGATACCTTTAAGTATTTATAATTAATAACTGAAACATTGAATTAAAAAAATTCTTTTTAATGAGTAAAATTTCAAAGGCTTGTTGGTGTAAAGAACTTTATTAACAAAGCTGAATTGGCGATTATGAAACCATCCCTGCGAATAAAATCTAACGAAATGACGTAATATTCTCATTTTGTGACGTATGTCATTTGCGACACTTGCAAAAGCAGCAACCTTTTTGTTCATTATTTGAAACCAATGTTCGCTTACAGGCAGAACAAAAGTTTTTCTAGTATTTCTCGCTCAAAATATATTTCAGGTGAATTTACCAGCTGTCTGATAAAGTGGTGATTTCGATCGGTCAAGTTTACGGGGCAGGAACAATTTGCGTTGAACGTTTTGTGCAATTTCGCGGCCCGTCGATCGTCCTTTCCTGCCTAGTTTCAGGCCTGAGGGGGCGTTTCGCATTCCTCTGCTACTTAACTAGAGATTCTGAGACCGCCTAAAGTTCACACAAAATTTTGCAAATACTTGTGTAAATTATCGCTAAAGTTTCTGCCGTTTTCATGTTAATATAACTCAAGAATAACATTAATGTCACTGGATCTTGCAATTAATTTTCGTTTTGTAAAATTAATCAGTCAATAGTTTGTTTTCTGCTGACTTAACGTTCGAAAAAATTTGGTGATTGTGTGTCAGTGCGGCATCGAATGATCACTAGGGTTTAACAGTTGAAACATTCAAGTGAATTATGTTTCTTATATATCAGATATTTTCGATGAGATCTTATGCAACCGCATCAAGATGTGCCGGCTGGCTTAAAAAAATTCTTCGGGTAGCTGTGTAGGTTGTCAGACCAACTGAGCCAAACTTACATGAAACNGCCAGGAGATGAGTCTGCACTGATGATGACAACAGCCATTGTTCAAACGTTTACATTACGATATAAGCTTTGATAGTTAAGTTTTAATTAAAGTTACACTGTAAGTTCGTGTCTTGTGTTGAAGGTTGCAGACAGCCGACTTGATCAATGTTTCGGTTTGAACTGTTTCTTCTGTTACCCGAGTTTTTTGAGGTATTTTTTGCATTTATGTCGCAAAAAATAAGTTTTTGTGTATTAAGTGGTTTGCTACTTTCAAAAACGTACAACTTCGTGATGTACGTTGTCATGATTTTGTGAGTTGTTAACCTTTCATGATTTTTTTGACATCCGACCATCTTTTGTCACGTTCTATCAAAGCAAGTAGTTAATAATATATGCAAATACAGCTTTGCGCTGCAACAGGAAAGGTGAACAATTGTAGATAGGAGGATATTGAACAAAAAATTATGGTTTTTAATAGAAATGCGTTAAATGCAGGGGCTTGTCGCATGGTGCATCGAATAGGATTAAACAATTTGTGTATGTATCTTTCTGCTGTTGAGCCCTCTGACAGGAGAATGCTTTGTATACAAGGGAATTTTGTTAGCACTATACAAAGTTAAACCTTTGAAATATAATTTTATTGCCTGACCTTGTACACCAAGATTAGGAATAATATAGTTCACTAAAAAAACATTGCCAGTATCTTAATCGAGTACAAGTTTTATCAGTTAATAATCTATATTTAACGTTCTTTAATGCCTTATTATAATCGCCTGAACGCACAATTAAATATGGATTGCACAGTTAATATTGCGGCATGGTGCAGGCGCAACATAATCCTTTTAGAGAAGGTAACGCCCCCTCGCTATTCTTTGCTTTGGCGACCCAGGCAATTGTTCCAATTACCTTCCTGCACTTTGCAAGCCCAACAACATAACCCACATCCCTGTATCAACTGTTTACATGCGACAGAATCAGTTGTCTCTGCTTAAGTGAGCGCGCGCGTATAAGCCCATGCAAAGAGGATTTGTTTATTTTCGCGACCCACTTAGTAGAGAGATGTTGGTTTAACTCTTTTGACGTTGAAAGCAGTGTGGGCACAGATGTGGCTTGTGGCTTAAGTGGCCTGTTTGGCAGCGGTAGGATTGACATATTTCGGTATATTGGTTGTTTATAAGGCCTCAAATATTTTATAAGGAAACAGAAATCGTGAAAAGATTTGCATTGGCTCAATCATGTGGCTAAAAATTACATACCAAATGGCTTGAAAATTTGGGAACTTTTAGTCCAATGGTTTTGACCGTGGGCCCATGGAGCCCCAGGGGTCCACAGAAGGGTTTCGGGGGTCCATGAGTTTTGCATGAATAACATGAAAGCAACACAGCGAATTAAAATATCCGCTGTTGTGGTT
Source organism: Phallusia fumigata (assembly GCA_008931825.1). Taxonomy (NCBI): domain Eukaryota; kingdom Metazoa; phylum Chordata; class Ascidiacea; order Phlebobranchia; family Ascidiidae; genus Phallusia; species Phallusia fumigata. The sequence goes on from QXVZ01031702.1 coordinate 17,863, forward strand.
TAACTTGCAAAAGGCGACTAATCGAGCGCTACTCTATAAACCAGGCTACAGGAAATCACAAGACCTGACTGGTAACATTAATAATTGATTTTATCAAAGATAGCCCCAGCTTTTTGCCAAATCGTCGAAAAGATTTCAGGACACTAAAAAGATTGGGAACCACTGACCCTGGTTAAAATGTTTGAAAGCGTACAACACACATCGTCAAACTACTGTGACGCAACTTTTCATTAACTACATCGACCTTTTTCCCACGACCGTTTCATTAAGAAACACCGCATGTAACTGAAAGTGGTGGCGGGAATGATCTCTACATAAGCAGGGTTCAACCTGGTTCATTCTACTTTACAGAAGTTGTTTTTCTGTTTCACTTGGAGCGTGCTGGTGTGAGCTTCTGTGCGCAGGTGTTTGTTAGTTTCTTTCGCTTGTATGGAATTGTAGGTCCACCTGTTTCAAGTGTTGTTATCGAATGGTAGTCGACTGGTTTTTAGTTCATTTTTTATGGGATTTGGATTCGTTTTGATAGCACAATACGTGTTTGCTGCAAGATTGTTGTGGTAATGCGGCACAATAGGCAGGAAACAGCTGCAAAATCGATGCGGTTCAGGAATTTTTTGATGATAGAATCAGATGAGGTTTACAAACCCTGTGTGCGCAGTGCGCTATTTACTTTTCTTTAGATGAACTTAACAAACTTTCCGCAGTTTAAGGAATGACAATGTGGACGTATTGTGCAGTAATATGTATACTATGAATGAAACTGTGTGAACAGATCCTGCAATTATAGAATAATTCAGATTAACGCGAGATGCACTTTACTTAGTTTAATGACACATTCGAATTTGCGTTGACAATTGGTTACCGTAAGTAACAAGTATTGACGTCAATAAACAGGAATGATTAGACTTAAATTCGCTTCATGTAATCCTCAATACATTGTTGGTGAGCCGTCCTCGAAACTATTTAACCAGATTAACAAAGGTGGAAAAGCGATGTCAATGTACCGCAGTGCAATATCATTAAAATCAAAATAGTCAGTGGCAACCAATAAGTTGAACAAGGGAAAAATTTCGAAGTAAAACCAAATGACGATTTTTAATGTGAGAGCCATGAATTAAGTTATCATTGTTGTCTAATTGGTTTGCACCAACCAAAACTCTAAAGTTTTTGTCAACTGAAATTATTGATAAACATTTTCTGTAAAGAATCGAAACCCTCAGAGTGTCTGGAACGATTGTGGCGCATTACACAGTTTGTAAACGTTTTTTCAGGTCAAAAATTTCGTAAATTTGTGAAAAAGGGGCAGCGTTGTTAACTTGGATGGAGCTTGTTGTAAGCTTGGCCAATCAGATTGAGTTCCATTGAAACAGCGAGCGATGGCGATCGCGCAACCGTTCCATGTGCGGCCGAGTGATTGACAGGCCTTATGTCATACGGGCAAAGCAATATCTCTTAACGTTTGCGTATGCCAAGATATTTGATAATATCGAGAACGTTTTTGGCATTCAACAACTCGCCATCGTTCCACGGTCACGCTAAAGGTTTTTAAACGCTCGCTCCAGCGCTATTGTGTGGTTATAATTAAGATTGCGCTGTAGAAGACTCTTTAGCATGTGCAACCAAGCGTAGTGTGGAATGTAAACGCCAACTCATGGGCTGTTTTGTACGTTAGCGTCTGGTGGTGGGCAAAGTTTTTGTCATGCAAACTTATAAACCGTATGGAACGGTGATGTTACATTCCAGGGTTAGCTAAACTTACTTTCCGCTGAAGCCGCATAAAAATTTGAAAAATACTCCAACAAAAAACCTGTTACTGCCGGCAATCGCTCTTGTAATCGTCAGTGCATTTTACAATACAGTGTATGGGTTCACTTTTTACAAGTTCACTGGCAGTTATGTTTTTTACTAAGCTACTCTCAACGTATTTTGTGAATACATTTACAGAACACTATTGTCAAACAGTACAACCATGGTTTGGCCCCTAGTAAATATCACAAGCTTCACTATTGTGTTTAAGTTTTTATTGAATACAGTACTTCGGGCGATACCAGAGATGCATAGCAGCGCCAGAAATACGAAGTTTTGTCGCGTTTTGGTTTCAATTCTTTCATTTCTAGCGAACGTCCAGCGATCTTCCATTTACATGAATAATGTCCAGCAATCGCGATGCTCTTTGATCGTCGCGACGTTCCAACGCGATTTATTCCACTGTCCTTTGTGATGACAACGGGCCTCCGCGGGCCCCCATCACCGACGCCAGGGCCAGATAGGACAGTTGACCCCAGTTTTGTTAGCATAGCCGGGTCGCATGCTCACACAAATAACTTTGCTCGCCCACAAAGGAAATTCGCGGTTCCCAGCGGGTAACGTTACAGGGGATTCCCCTCGTTGGCGCGTTCTCGCGATGTTGTTTTGTTTACATCCACGCTTGAAGCGGGTTTACGAGCGAGCTTCGAGAAGCATATCTTACGCGCAGTTCTGTATATACGAGTAGGGCTAAATGAAGAAATTTTTAGACATTTTAAACCACGAAAAAACTTGAATTTACGAAATTATCGCAGAACAGCATGGTTTACAAATAACTCATTCTTAGCTCTTATCAAAAAAGATATGTCTGTATATTTGCCCCAAAAATGTGGGTATCTTATTCAAATAGAACGACTTAAGAAATAGAATATACGTAAAACAGAATGAGAATTGAAGCATATAAAGTGCTAACTGGAAAGGCGGAAGTGGAGGAGTTTGTTTGAAAAACTTAATAACGTGTGATCAGGGCTTCGTGAATTGTTGTGCAGACGATGATTGTGGTGTCTGAGTGTCAACATTGCAACGTCCGCTATCTCCAGTTTGCCACCTGTCATGAGTATTTGTTTAGGCCTAAACAAATCACAGTGATTTAATAGCTCGCTTCTCCGCTGCCTCGCGTGTTGTTACAAGAATCGACGCACTGTTTTTTGTGTAAACGACCAGCTGGCTTTGTGACCAAGATGAGGACAGGGTAAGGGAGTTTTTGATTTAGCCTCTTTTTTGAAACAAATACAGTCATAAAAGNACGTCCGCTATCTCCAGTTTGCCACCTGTCATGAGTATTTGTTTAGGCCTAAACAAATCACAGTGATTTAATAGCTCGCTTCTCCGCTGCCTCGCGTGTTGTTACAAGAATCGACGCACTGTTTTTTGTGTAAACGACCAGCTGGCTTTGTGACCAAGATGAGGACAGGGTAAGGGAGTTTTTGATTTAGCCTCTTTTTTGAAACAAATACAGTCATAAAAGCGAGGCAGCCGCTTGCAATGAATGCAAATGTGTTTCAGTTTTGGTGAAAGCAAGACCTAATAGTTCATTTGGCACAAACTGCTGACGTCACTAGAGTATGTTCGGGTCCCAGATGACGTCACATAGATAATATCCCATTATGACGTTATTTATGTAGTTTGTGACGTCACACTGGAAATTTTAGCCGCAAAAGACTGAAGACTTATTTCAAAAGCTGTGAAATTGGTTTTGATGTTGTTTAACGTTGTATTTTGCCGCATCGCTTAACATCTGGCGTACAGAATTCGAAACGTTGTCCAACAGCTTTTTTTTGGCAGCAAGGAAAGTCTTACTTTTAACCATGGATTCTTGCAAGAATCGATTTTTCATCAATTACGAACTTAATTCAGTTACAACCGACCTTTTCGGAAAGCTGCACAGTGTGGCGATGCATAATTTACGAACCCCAGTGAGACTGCGCCGAGGCTACAACGCGAGACATTAATCAATTACGGCGACGCTAGATTTGTGATTCGAAGCCTCTCGATCGAATTTCGCCCGAACTAGAAAGCTTTTAATCACCCGCCAACGTCTACACATGGACAGCTCAACTAGTATGTTCGTAATACTTTTCCACCGGATGCCACCCATTCGTGTTCGCTAAATTACAAATAACTTTTTATTGGATTCCTGACGCGCGATGGGTTGGGACGCGATGTATTCTGTTTGCGTTTAAATACCAAGCCGGATTGGTTTTTGCGAAGATGCGTCAGATTGGCTTCCGATAAAATGTTCGAAAGTTTTGCGCAAGCACTTTAAGCAGTGAAAACTAGTTAAAATATAATAACGGGGTTAAAAGTGTAAAATTTCGGTTTACACAATTCATGGTTCTAAATAGTCTCAGAAAGAAGATCCAAGTCAGTACTTGTGTGTAAAACGTTTTTTACGCTTTTCCTAGTTATTCTTGATTACAACAGCGTTTGCCGAGACACACAAGTACTGGCTTGTATTTTCTTCATGAGGAAATTTAATATCTTCTTGAGCAAACTGCGTTTAAATTGGAAACGTTGTAAACGACCAAATTGAATTCCGTTACCTAATATGATTGTTGTGCGTTACAGGCTTTTAGACAAATTGCAGTTAGATTTTGCAGAAACATAATATCTTTTAGAAAAATAATTCCAAGGATTAAAACGTTTGGTTTTTGATCATTGTTTAAACTTTAGGTAACAAATGCAGCTAAAATTTATGTCAATTTGTTGACAACAAGTGTTTTACATGGAGTAAATTGGTGCGTTTAATGGGTTTTCGGCGCGTTTTAGTGTACACGATGCGGTTTTACCGTGAAGAACAACAGGGAAGCGTCAGTCGATTTGTTTCACGCTGAATGTAACTGATATCTTCCTGTGGCGGGGCCGCCCACATCGCAATGCTTTCTGCTGCTTTGAAGTTGTGACATGTGATAAGCAACAGACAACAAGTGAATTTAGGTGGTTTCGTCCATAGTAAGTTGTTTCTCTCGGGCTCGTGGGCTGACGGCGTGCAATTAATACTCAGGGTTACTTAGGCGTGTGAAAATGTTGTTTTTGTTGCTTCGCTATCGTCAGTGTTTCGCAAACTTTTTCGATGCGACGCCTTTGAAAAAGTTGGTTGGACTTTCGACGCACCAACGATACGAATGTAATAAAGACTCTTGTTTTCAGTTGCATAATTGATCCAAAACAGTTTAGCTACGAAACAGAATTATTGAGCAACGCCGTAGGAAAATCAAAACGACGATTCAGGGCGATGCGATGTACGGTTTAAGAACCATGGACTTACGTGTTTAATTCGTGACGTTTACGATGTTCAAGCACATAAAGTCGGAAAAATGATTGTGAAATATTTTCCATAGTGAACGTTTCACTAAGTTCGTGGAATTCCAAATTTAATGGCGACACACATGTCTAACGCAAAAACAGCGTTGTCGCTTGTTGTCTACTCACGCCCAGAACAAAAATCAACAAATTCTTAAAAAATGTCAACACCACAGCACACAGTATAACCGTCACCCCAAACCGCAAAACAACCTTAACCTTCACCTTATTAGGCCACCTGCAACCCCTCGACTTTTCAAACTACGTCAGCCGTCAAATTACACAAAACAAGCTTCATATCAGCGTCACGACACAGCTTAGAACCGCGCGCGTTATCGTGTCTATGACGTCATAGAGACTTGTCAGGTGACCGTCTGTTGCGGTCACGCATGATCGGCGATCGATACGACATGTTGGCAAACAGGGGTCGCTGCTCGGGTGACATTGGAATTTGTGGCAGGGTTTTAATTAAATGATGGTTGACGCCTTTGTGTTCCGGCTTGAATGACGACGCCCTTGTAAACTGATAAATTTGAACCATGTTGTAAATACTGTGTATCCAAATATACGTTAAAAGCAAGATGATTTATTAATTACGTTTTCGGCAATAACTTCTGCCATCATTAGTGATATAATCCTCGTATCTTCCGTCAGATAAAGCTTCCACCAGCCACGCAGGTATTTATGCAAGTGAAGCGAAACGATAAGAAGAGCAAGTTTTTTGAGCTTTACGTGCATAAATACTTGCGTGTCAAGCGCAAGATTCATTGTATCCCTGATGATGACATGAGTTATTGCTGGAACGTTTGATGAATAAAGCATGTCGTATTTGACAACTACTGTGGCCCTTAAGAGTTATGAACAGATCCATGTTTAGTGTTTTAAAACTCCACTTGTGGTTGTAAAGTTAGGTGTTGTTTTCTACAGACATCTTTCAATCTTTCTTCCTTGTTTATTTTGTGTTTATTCGCGAACAGAAGATAGATTGATGTGAGCCCTGATAATTACGTTGCCTGTGTTTACTGTTGTAATGAGGATGTGCTTGCGGACTTTTAATTCACTTGTTCCCTTCTTGAACACTTAAGTTTTAACCCACCAAAAATACCTTCCTAATTAAAGCAATGTCCACTTAAGTTTCCTTTCTAAGAAAACACTCAAGGTATTCAGTGAAAACAGTTTTAATAATTCTCAGCAGTTATACTTGCTACTTTAACCATGTCGACGGTGGTGACATTTTGACCTAAATCTGATGTAGAAACAAATTTGTCTCCAACGATTAAATATATTTCGATTTCATCAGGGTATTTTTCTTGGCATGGGTGAACATTTCAAGTGTGCCAAATTAAGCATGTTTCATCACGCTATCATTGTAGAAATTCATCCGACAAAAATCACGCATATTGGATGTGGTTGGTCGCAGACTTTTGCCCATTAGTGAATCAACATCTTGCCAAGTAACGCAGAGGTCTGAATAGTCTTGCATCGTTTTCCCGTGCAAGTGATGGTCATTAGAAAGTTTTTGTGCCAGGCAGTGTCGTATGTCTCACATTTG
>QXVZ01031704.1:0-41184 GCA_008931825.1 Phallusia fumigata
TATTGACAGCAGCGATGGTGCAAGCTCACTTTCCAACTGAGAAGGACTTGTTACAGGAACACAGCAAGCTTCTGGAAGAGGAAGGTGCACCAAAGAAAGAGTAAGCACAAATCAGCAACCTTATGTACTTATGCATGTGTATAGAACATAGTATGTCATGTGTCTGTCTAAATTGTCACATCAATCCCAAAGGCAATTGAATATTTTTGCCATTTAATCCTCACAATGATCATTTAAACCCCACAATTTTTGTTTTTAGAGAATATATCTCCTCTTCTCGCTTTCCTACCTACAACAGTGAGAGTGTGACAAGACTTGGAACCACAATGAGGTTTCTTACTGTTTTAACTTGTCCGAATGTATAAACTTCTAGGAAAACATATTTAATGCAATACGGGTTGAAACCTTTTGAGATTGCAAAATTTTTTAGCTAAATGATACTTTAAATGGTTTAGGTGTTAACTAGACCCCAGGCATTTACTACTTCTGTCACTTGATGTTTATTCATTTTTCTTTTTATTTGAAAGTGCTGTCACAATGAGTAACTTGTATTGTTGTTATCAGAGATGAACGAGAAATACTTGAAGCCTCTACCAAAGGGATTTACAATAAGCTTGGGCAAAGAACAAGTGAATTGGCAAAATTGTGTGACTTTGACATTGATGATTAATTATTAATACCTCTATGGAGTTTTATTTACTGGTTGCTTGGCGATGACAATTCTTCTGTCACTGTGTTAATAAAGTTTATAGTTTACTAACAATAAATTTGTGGGTAATTACAGCTTTGTAGTGACATAAAGGGTAACAAGGACTTTATGTCATGGAACAAGCTCAGGATAAAATTAGCTGACAATTACAGTTTTGTGGGGTTTTGTACAAGTTCAGGCATTCCAAAAGGTAAGACAACCTGATGCAACAACTGCCTTGTGTCTGTCTTGACTATTCTTGTGTGAGTCACAGAAACAAAGTATTAAAACACAAGTGCATGTTTACTGATTGCAGTGCACACAGATTGCAAGTGTATAAATTACTGCAGTGCGAAGAGGCAGAGACACAGTGTTATGTGCGAACAAAAAAACTAATATAAAAACGTGATCTAGTTTCAAAGATCTGATGAATCTACTGCTGTCTCAATTTCCACAGTTAGTTTAACTGGTTTGGATTCCACCAAGGTTGTGTCCACATTTGTTTGATGGGTTGGGGGGTTTGAACTATTAACATCTGGTTGGTTGTTGTTCATCATCTCCATCATTTTCTCTAAATGTAAAAAGTATACATATAAATCACTAAACATGCCAGAAAACTTTTTTTTACAACAAAAATACAATAAATCAAAACAAAACACCACATTTTTAAAACGACAAGACGATTTTACAATGGGATCATATCTTCTATTTGTTTGTACTAAAAATTACCCTTTACTATTGAACTTTTTGTCTGTTGTTTGTCATCACATTCTTCATCTGTTGTGTGTTCAATTTTTTCACAGTGTGTATCTATACTTTGATCATCAACATTATGTTTAATATCCTCAGTCTGGTTTTCACACTCTTGAGGTTCTTGATAAAATACAACATGGAAAAAGTGTAACTAGTAATGCTAGTATCTCGATGGTGAAACAAGTAAGTGCAATATGTACAGAGGTCCCATTTACCACAGACCGAAATGAAACTAACTAACTGACATAAATCTTTCGTCATGTAGTTTACTTGGCAAACAGACCACTAACGTCACAACACAACATTCAAAACCAACCAATCAGCTCATACCTTCAATACCAGAGCTTTCTGTAACTTCATCATTCATTTCCTGGATTTGAATTTTTTCACTTTCCTCTAGTGCCATGTTTTGGATCTGGTTGTCAATGGCACTGAGTTCGTTGTTAAGAGTTTCAAGATTCTCCTCATCAGAGTCAGATGATTCTTCCTCTGCTGCTTGGGAAAGCCGCTTTTGTCTCATTTTTCTTCTCACTGTGGATGTTACATTACGTCATTTTAAATTTGATATCATTTTTGCTAAAAATCAAATTGAAAATGTAATATAATACTTTGCATGCTGTTAAATTTAAGCGAGTTTTGTGTAGATGTCTCATTTGGTTTGCCAATAGGCCTATGGTCTACATGGCATTAAAATGGTTTAGTTCTGTGAAACCGATTGGAAACCACATTATAATACTATACATGCTCTTTATGGGCTTTCAAACACATTTCTTAAATTGATACAGGGAGATATAGGAAAGCACATTTGCAAACAACTACTATCAATTCAATGTGTTTACATAGTGTGGAAAATCATATAACTCACTTTCTTTCCTTGCCCTAAGCCTTTCCAATCGCACTTGTATCTTTGCCTCAACCTTTTCTCTTTTCTTTCTTGCAGCTTTCAAGTCACTTTGAGCTCTTTGCAGATCGGTCGACTGTTTCCGCAGCAGCCACCGTTTAAAAGCTCGTTCAGCCAGTTCCTGTCTTTCTTGTGAGACCCACGCCCCTACATGTTCTACTTCACCATGTTGTGCATTGTTAATGGTGCTAAGCCTGTGATAAGGAGGCAAAACAGTTTCAATCTGTGCCAAACAAGTCAAATGTCAAAGTTATATTGCATAAACAATGGAACAGGCAAAGAGACCCAGCATGCAAAAAAGGGCCAATAAAAAGAGTTTTAATCCAAGTTAAACTTTCTGTTAAACTTTTTAAATGCTTAAGTTTCATTTCATACAAAAATAAAACTGGTTAAGAGGCCCAGCATGCTACAAAACTTTTTCAACCTAAAATATCCGAAATACAGATTGTACACATTGTTAAAATGGTATCTAGTTTCTATCACCATGCACAGAAGTAGTCATGGTGCTTGTTTACCTTATTTCATTTTGTTTTCGCTTGCGCCATTCCTCAAAAGACATAACCCTAGGTTTTGATTTCCACTGAGTGTANGATAAGGAGGCAAAACAGTTTCAATCTGTGCCAAACAAGTCAAATGTCAAAGTTATATTGCATAAACAATGGAACAGGCAAAGAGACCCAGCATGCAAAAAAGGGCCAATAAAAAGAGTTTCAATCTGAGTTAAACTTTCTGTTAAACTTTTTAAATGCTTAAGTTTCATTTCATACAAAAATAAAACTGGTTAAGAGACCCCAGCATGCTGCAAAACTTTTTCAACCTAAAACATCCGAAATACAGATTGTACACAATGTTAAAATGGTATCCAATTTCTATCATCATGCACAGAAGTAGTCATGGTGCTTGTTTACCTTATTTCATTTTGTTTTCGCTTGCGCCATTCTTCAAAAGACATAACCCTAGGTTTTGATTTCCACTGAGTGTAGTCATTCTGCATTTCCACCAATTTCATAAGTTCCAGTTGTTCCGTCTTTCTTCTTTCTTTCCGAGCAGTTTCAGATTTTCGTTCCACCCACTTTTCAAACTTCTGTTTTCTCATTTCTTTTCTGAAGCAAACCAGATTATCAGCATTACATTAACACAAGAATGAGGCGATTTAAAACCAGTAAAATTATTAACCATTTAATTGACATTTACAAAGCTTTATCATTTCTGATTTTTAGGAGTCAGTGATTCGAAATTTTAGATGGCTGTGCTGCTGTAAAGGGATTATTAGATGCAATTTTAATAGAATTGCATTTAGTTACAGAGCTTACATCTCTTCATCTTTCTGCGCATTGTGTGCAGTGGAATCTTGGACTTTCGAAACCTCAGCATTTTTTTCATTCACCCACTCATCAAAAGTTTTGCCACGACTTAATCTCTTTTCTACTCTTTTCCGTTCAGGCTTTTCTGTTGCAAAATTTTTTTTAGCTGGACACTCAATACAAATCTGTTTGAAATCTTAAGTGGTATAATTTGCAGTTGAAAGACGAAATTTTTACAATCATATAGTGGCACATTTGGATTTACAAAAAAAAAAATAGATGGCCATTTTGAACACTTTTTTAAAAGAATAAATTACAAATCTTTAAGGCCATTTTATACAAAAACAGTTTTAATATGCCGATGTTTCAAAGGTACCCTGATGCTAGAATAAAAACATCAACTTACCTTTTGTTTCGACATTAATTGGTGGTGAATCCTTTTTGGATTTTAGCCATTCCTCATAGGTGATTCCCCAAGTACGAATTGGTGTGACTCTATCAAGTTCCTGTTTAACACCAAATATCAAAATCCTACACCCTTATATGTCATATTTATTTACCTGGTTTTCAAAATTTCCATCACTCAAAGAGTTAAGCAATTCAGATTTTCTTTTGGCAATTTTTTCTCTTTGTTTTGATGCTAACCAATTGCTGTATGCCTTGTCATTCTTTTCTTTTTGCGCTTGTTTTCTAGAATCAAACATAGTCTAAAGTCAGTATGTGAAAACAGTAGTTGATGAATTCACAACACTGCACAATCCTGATGATTTAATCAGGTTTTGGTAATGAAGTTCAGGTTTTGGTAAAGTTGTACATAGTTAACACAGCTTTCTTTAACATAAAAACTTGATAATTTACTCGATGTACCTGGCGGCCTCCATTTCTTCAATGTTTTTTGTGTTCTTAGAATTTGTCTGTGACTTGGCAGTTTGTTTAAATGACTTGACAGGTTTCTGTTCTGTCTTATTGTCAACTGATTTCACTGGAGGTCTAGCTGGCTCTGTTTGCTCAGTAGACGAAACCCTAAATATTTAGACATTTAAGGTAAAAATCTAATAAAACAAGAAGGCTGAACAAGTATTTATGCCATACTTTAAACTCTAAAAAAAAGACTTTTTAATGAACCAATATATATTTGACCTTTTGGGGGTTGGTGTTTTCACTACGTTCTCGTGATTAGGATTCCAAGTTGTCATTCCAACCCAGTCTTCAACATTTTGCTTCTGTTGGGGTATTGCGCATTTTTCTGCAGACAGATTTACTTCTGATCCTGAAAGTTTGTTATGTAGTGTCCTATACATAAGAAAATGGGTAAACAAGTTTAAAGATGTTACTTTGCGTTTAGTAAGAATGTCCTACATAGAAAATATAAAATGGCAATTAATAAGATGTCGCATAGTTTGCAACCTACCTCTCATTCTCTGCAAAGTAATCCCTCTCGATAAATGTGGATGAGGATGCAGCGCGAGACAAACTTAAACACTCAAGTGCGTCAAGTTTTATCTTTTCCAACCGATTCAAGGGCACCTTTACTGGTGGCTTTCTGGTGACTTCAAGAGCACTAAATAGATACCAAGAATTTAATAAAGTTTCACCGGATAATTTTAACACAGGCAGTCCTATATAAACTGAAGCTAGCAGTTTCTGATAAATTACTGTGCATACCAATTAAAGTAACCACCAAGCTTCTTGGTTTAAAACTAGAAGGGTGGCTTACCATATCCCCCCCCCCCCCCCCCCCCCCCCCCCGATATTAAAAGAGGATATATTCCCCACATCATATTACATTGGGTCTTATACCCCCCCCCCCCCCCCCCCCCCCCCCCCCCCCCCCCCCCCCCCCCCCCCCCCCCCCCCCCCCCCCCCCCCCCCCCCCCCCCCCCCCCCCCCCCCCCCCCCCCCCCCCCCCCCCCCCCCCCCCCCCCCCCCCCCCCCCCCCCCCCCCCCCCCCCCCCCCCCCCCCCCCCCCCCCCCCCCCCCCCCCCCCCCCCCCCCCCCCCCCCCCCCCCCCCCCCCCCCCCCCCCCCCCCCCCCCCCCCCCCCCCCCCCCCCCCCCCCCCCCCCCCCCCCCCCCCCCCCCCCCCCCCCCCCCCCCCCCCCCCCCCCCCCCCCCCCCCCCCCCCCCCCCCCCCCCCCCCCCCCCCCCCCCCCCCCCCCCCCCCCCCCCCCCCCCCCCCCCCCCCCCCCCCCCCCCCCCCCCCCCCCCCCCCCCCCCCCCCCCCCCCCCCCCCCCCCCCCCCCCCCCCCCCCCCCCCCCCCCCCCCCCCCCCCCCCCCCCCCCCCCCCCCCCCCCCCCCCCCCCCCCCCCCCCCCCCCCCCCCCCCCCCCCCCCCCCCCCCCCCCCCCCCCCCCCCCCCCCCCCCCCCCCCCCCCCCCCCCCCCCCCCCCCCCCCCCCCCCCCCCCCCCCCCCCCCCCCCCCCCCCNCAATTTGACCCATTTTAGGGGGCTAGTGGGGTAACTGCTGGGGTTATGGGTTAAAAAAATTAAATCGATACACCACAATGGCATGTTCTACAAACTGTGTGAATTTCAACAAATTTGGACATCGTTTAATAATTTGACCCATTTTAGGGGGCTAGTGGGGTAACCACCGGGTCTGTGGGGTTAACCACCACTAATGACACACCACCTTGCCCATATCTTCCAGCTGTAAACGTTTCATCCAAATCCACCAAACATTTCACATCAAAAGTGCGTAGACACTGTGCATGGAATATTTCACCATTTCGGGGTCTAGTGGGGTAACCCTTGGGGGCATGGGGTCAATCAAAATGGATAACACACCGCCATGACCATACCTACCAGCTGTGAAAGTTTCATCCAAATCCAACAAACATTTCATGTCAAAAGTGCATGGACATGATGCATGCGGAGAAAAAAGAAAAAAAACAGAAAAAAAAGAAAAAAAAAAACAGAGTGAAAACAATATGTGTCCCCTTCAGGGAAGGGGACCCATAACTATTAAAGAACTAAAAATGGAAAATCAGTTCAGTACCTGGTGCCATGTAGGTTTGAAAGGACATTCTTGAAATTGGATTTTTCTGGCTCTTCCGGTTTACTTTTCTCTGTCCTCTTTGGATGTGAATCTGCCCTTGAACTTAACTGGGACCGGATGTAACCTTTGCATAAAAACATATTTTTCCATCAAAATACTTCACTTTTGTCTGCAGTAAGTTTTTGAAAAATGCGAAGGACATTTTCCCCACAAGTAAAATGGGCATATTACATTTTTTGTTACAGAAACACTTGATATATACCACAATATCTGATGTACCTTCTGTAGCTACTCGTGGTTTGAAATGCTCATCATAGCTGTGGAGGTGATTAATTTTGCCATGTACACCATTAAGTTGCCCTGAAGAACGGCATTCGAATTTTGATGGAATCGACCTTTCTCGTTTCAAGGACATTGCAATTTCAGGAACCAAAACGGGTATTGGTAACTCTTGCTCATTGGTTCTTGCTTTGTATCCAGTCATTGGCTTTAAGTTAGCCTTCCGTACTGGTGCAGTTTTCGGCCGTGATCCAGATAGGCTTTGGCTGTGGTGAAGTGTTCCAGGTTTTAGGAGGTGGCCGTTGTGTTTCTTTAGGCTTACTCGGTACGGTGTTGAATCCTTTTCTGTGATGTTTTTTGTTGGAGAAANTAGGCTTTGGCTGTGGTGAAGTGTTCCAGGTTTTAGGAGGTGGCCGTTGTGTTTCTTTAGGCTTACTCGGTACGGTGTTGAATCCTTTTCTGTGATGTTTTTTGTTGGAGAAATTAAGTCACTCAGCTTTGGGGCATCTTCAGTTGATTTTGTGATCCTTATAGACCACTGGTGGAGCCAAAGCCACTTGGCACAATCAACAAATCCTGCTGAAACTGCTATGTCCAATGCAGACTGGCCTTGAATGTTTCTTGCTCTAGAAATAAAATATATACACAACAGTTTAGTTGCCATGGTAAATCTATTTACATGTTAAACATACACATAGCCAATTTAGAGACTGATAGGATTTTTTTCTGTCTTCACTTCACATATAGATGTTACATATTCTACCACCTCCAGAAAGTAATTTTAATTACTTTACTATGTTACAACCCCAAAGCACAGCACACCATATGAATGTTGCATTGTTCCATGACTAGCAACTCTTTCCTACCTGACATTTGCACCACTTGCAACAAGCAACTGTAAAATTTCAAGATTTCCTTTAAAAGCAGCACAGTGAAGAAAACCATTGCCAAAAACGGTTGTGTAATTTGGGTCTGTTTCTAAAATATAAAACAGATTTATAAACATCTGTTATACACATTTAAATAAACAAACAGTCCAAACCACAGACAATTTTTTATGATGTAAACCAAATTTAATTTTTGTGGTGTTAAGCAGTTAAAAAAAATAAAAAAATATTTTCTGTTTGTTGAGCAATAAATATTTGTTTAAAATTTTTTTTTATTGAAGTTTGAAAAGAATTATATAATAAAGAAAAAAACATACATACCATTTTTTATTAACTCTTTACAGATCTTTAAATTTCCTCTTGATGCGGCCACAAACAATGCACAGCTTGATTTTTCATTGTCTTTTTTCTGTTGCTTAGTACCATCGTTGTCAGTGTGTGTGGAAGAGGTCAACTGAATCAAACCAGGCAAATTTCCTTTCCAAACTGCTTTTAATATTGGTTCCCATTGGTCAGATGCTTTGAGGCTAATGAAAAAAATTTTCAACATAAAAGTTGTGTTGATATGTAAATGACTTCTTTTTAATTAAACCACTTATTGTTAAAATGTTTAAAAATTGTTAAAATGTATCGTGATCTTTAAGCAACCATAATTTTATCTCAAACGTTAACTAATCATTGGAATTTTTTTAACACGCAATTAAAAAATTGTTGTATTTATAATGTCATATTCTGTAATTTTTTTTTCAATTATGATTTGGTGATTTCATGTTAGACACACCAAAATTATCTGTTTTTTTAAATGACTTACTGCATGGTATATCCATTAGAAATATTTTTTCCCAATAAAAGCGGTGTATCGTCAGGTATATGTGATCCATCAGCCAAGTGCAAAGATGCTGCATGGGCAGGAATTCCAGCTGATAATTCAAGCAATTGTTTCACTTGAAATACTTCCGTAAAATCTTTTATTTTTCGGAGGGTGCATATTTCAAATACTGCAAAAATAGTATTTAATTCGATTAAAATGATGCAACAAAATTGAAGTTCATTTATGGCATAAAAAATTGTATTAAAAATTTAAATACTATGAATGATATTATAAACTATCATTCTTAATTGCTAAATTAATTTCTTTTTTTATAATTTTTTTCAAATAATTTTGATTTTCAGTAGTAACACAAAGAACATTAAAAATGCAGCAAAATTAGACAATTGTATTTTAGATATTACGTAAAACTAGGTTGTAACATGTAAAAATACATGAATGTATTTGTGTGATTGTTTTCGGCAAGTTATATTACCCCAAAACTTTATCATTAAAAACAAGAAATTGAAATTTCCCCCACAAAACTTCGCTGTCAACACTAACCTTCATTTTTCCAATTTGGCAGTCGAACAAACAACACAAAAGTTTTTGGTGGTTCACCAACTGCATCATTTTGTCTGGAATTCGTTGAGCTGTTTTCACTATCGGTGGTTCCTCTTCCCTCCACACCAGACGTCAACAAAAGTTGTCGCGTTATCCACGGTATCGAGTATGCCGCCGCAGCCATCAGTTACCTCCAAAAATGCGGCCAAATCTACAACTCGACTCAATGCTATCTGTCCAACGATCTCCTGCCTGACTACGGTCAATATTACACTCTGGCATGACCGCACTGACGAATTTGAACATGAAGCGTCAACGAGGCTCGGTTATCTGTGCCATAACTAAGGAAAGTTGTTTGCTTAGCACACAACCACCAGGCTCGTCGCAACGCTGAGCAAACTGCGACCATCTGTTGAACAAACATGTTATTTGCGATTGCCTTGGAAGCGGGGAAGCGTGAAAATAATTATAAGGTCGTGAGCGGTTTTCTTTACTAATCCTTTGGTGAAAGCGACTGACGTGGGTCGTTTACGCCAGAAGTGATGATCTCGCCAGCTCAAGCTGCTTTGTCGTCGACAACTGACAAAATACCTCAAAATGTGGTCACTGGTCTGTGTTTGCGGCATACAGATATGTCCGGACCTGTACAGCATAATAACCAGGCGCAATAAAAACAATATAGGGTCCAAAATGAACTGTTCATTCCATTAAATTCGGTCTTGTTATGAAGGTGGCCCGCTTTGCTTATGGGGAAATTTAGGTTCAGGAATAATAAAAGTTGGTTGTCAAATTTTTGTGGCTTTTGTATGTTTGCAGAAACAGTTAAAATGTCTGTCAAGGCGACCTAACCAACGGGTTTTGTTCGGATGTTGAGCAAACTTAATGGTTGCCAAACGATGCTAATCAAACAGAAACTGCGGCCACAAAACTCTTTCTTTTACAGAAAAATATATTTGCACTGACGCCGAGACACGGCTACTCCTAGGCACACATAGTTCGCTAATGAAATCGTAGTATTCTGTGAACTGACATTAAAAAAAGCATCTGCGAAAAGAGGAATTAGCTGCATTGCTGTCCTTAACCATGAGAATTTCAGACTGTATGTTTTGTCTATTTTATTCGATTTCTACAATGAATGCCAAAAACAATAGTTTAAAATCCGTTGACATAAGTGACAACTTAAACTGGCAAAGAAGCACAAAGAACGGTTGTATTTACAAACGTTTATTTTCCACGTAAAACAAACATAAAACTTTGTAGAAACAGACGTCATAAAGCACTGTGTTACTTAACAAAGGTCATTGCTTTGCAGTGAATAGAAATGCAGGCTCGCCCGGGAGCCGTTACGATGTTATAGAACAACTTTAAAAATGTAAAAAAATCTTTTTGTAAAAACGCGTGAAAAAGATATTTACTGTTGCCGCCAGGGGGCGCACGTGTTTGTTGTCTTGAGTGACAACACTTTTAATACGTTAAGGTTGGACTGCATTGCCGTTAAATTTGGTTGAAAACAAATGTTTTTGACCCAAAGTTACAAATTTGATACTATGCAAAAGTTGCTATTTTTTGATAAAGGTTTTATTTAAGTAAACTTATGTTTGTAAACAGGAATGTATTTTTAAAACACTGCTATTTCAAACTATGAAAGTGGCTTCATTAGCAAACTTCGGGTTAAAAATTGAATTTTAACCGACAGTCCGACGAGAATATGGGGCAGTGAACAACTTAAAAAAAATGCAGCAAAAATGAACCAATTCGCAAAAAAAAACACAAGTTCAAGTTCAAAAGCAAAAAAAGGGCAGAAAATGGGAAAGTTACAGCCGCCCACATAAAGCAAGGAAAAACGTGATCTGCAGCAGTTTACACTTAACAAACTCAAACTATGTACATGTGCTCTCCTTGTTTGGCAATGATAGCAAAGTACTGGGGCGAAATGTGAAAATGAAAACTTTTTTACTCATCGTCGCTGGGAAGCAGATCGTACATCTGGTATTTCTTCTCCAGCAGGGGGCGCACATCGCCATTCTGCAAATATTTAAACAACTTAACTTAGGATTAAGTAACATTTGCTAGGCTGATCTTATTGAAAATACTAAAAGGGTTTTTACTCTTGTTGTAAAATTCTCATGTTAAAAAACTGCAATGGAAAATCATTTCAACACACAAAAAATATTCGAATTAACCCAAACAAAAACTTTTTAAAATCAATACTTAAGGTAAACAAGTAAATCGCTTAGCGCAACTATTTCTAGCACATTTACTAAACAACAACAAAACTTAAGTCATAGTTATATCAAAACTCAGTCTTATATGAGATAAACCAAAAAACACTTTTACCTGTGATGCAAGAAACTCAAGAAAGGGAATGAGCTTAAGCAGTTCGCAATCATCCTTGTCAGAAAACCAACTCTCAATTGGAATGCCATTCGAAAGCTGTAACATAATGACACAAATCAATCATCTGGACAATCCTATTCAGTTACTCTTTTATCACAAGGTCACACCACAAAGCACCCTGTGATTATGTTTGTCATGTTCAATGCTCAAGAAGTTTTGGTATGTTTGCATGGCTTTAGTTCACATTGTGTTTCATTAAGAACTTTTTCTGAACATTAGAAAACTGTTTGTTGGAGAAAGAGGATCCACCGTCTCAGGCCACTATGGTTTTGTGGGCCACATCCCTGAATACTGGGGTTCCAACGTAAACCCTGAGTTACTGATGCTTTGTAACAGCAACTAACAGTACCTTGACACAACTCCCTCATCAAAACACAACTATTCCACTAATATTTTTGGTAGATCTTACCTGGTATGCAAAAGCTTGTGGTGAATTATCAACGATTATAGTTTTGCTGAGGTCCCTTCCAAGGATGTTCAGATCTTTTATGTAGTTGCCTTGTACACATACACAATGCTCACGGAACAGTCTGTGTCTGCCAATACAAAGGGGGTATAAACAAGGGGGGGCTGACAAATTTATTTTACAAGTATTTTTTAAATTAAACTAAGAAAGCATTTTTAACGTTTGCTTTGTGGTTCAGGGTACAAACCTGTTTGAACAAGGTAGCACAATACATAATTTCAAATCTCACATATTCATTTTTACTTGGTAAATTGATTTGGCAACAAACCAGTTTTACCATAGCATTCCACCATACCAGTTACAGCAGGTTCCAAAACTTTACATTGTTTGGTTAGCTTACACAGTTGTTAAACATGTGTCAGGTAATGATAACATTCAAGAGGGGGAAAAGAAACATTTTCTTTCCACTTGCTACGACACCCTTGTAAATATATGTTGAGTATATCATAACAATGAAATAGGAATTAAAATAAACTAATTAATGACATTCTAGCATTCCTAATTATTCGATATTATTCATCCCATGGTGCTTGCAAAACTTTAAGGTCTGATAAAATACATGAGACAACTCACTTTACAAACTGTCTTCCTCCATCCAACATGTTTAACAATTTATCTGCATAAACTTTTTTCGATGCAGTAAACAAGATAATCTGTAAAAGAACAATAAAGTAAACTTCTTGTACTGATGGCAATAAAATTACAGGTAATAACAGTTTGTGACAGAAATTAACCTTTGAAAAAAATGTTTTTTTACCTCATAAAACTTTGACATTCGCTCCAGGAATTCCCTGTAATTGGGCCTAGTTCTGACAAACACCTAAAAATGGTAAAGTCATTTAAAATGTGCTGATAGTATCACAATCACCTTTGGGATGGTTAACAATTCTGCGACTTACACAGGCCTTTACCAAGACAAGTCTTGGCAACTTTGTCTCATATGCTAAGTCTAATCAAAAGTAAAAATCCTTGGGATCGTAACCACATAATCAACTTTTTGTTGATAGTTACCTGGTAAACAACATCTTGAAACAAGACTGGAAAAGTGAGATCTGCATCTTCCAGTTCATTTAAACTGCAANCCTTGGGATCGTAACCACATAATCAACTTTTTGTTGATAGTTACCTGGTAAACAACATCTTGAAACAAGACTGGAAAAGTGAGATCTGCATCTTCCAGTTCATTTAAACTGCAATGGACTAAAGTTTCGTCCAAATCAAGGACAAGAGAAAACTCGGGTGAACTTCGTGTTTTTAATGGCAGAGCTGAAAATAAGAATCAACATAATTTTTATGCAGAGATAAATAGTCAACATTTCATAATAACAAATTGAAGCAGGTAAGGGACAGCTTTAATTTAGGGCAGTAAAGTTAAAAGAACCACAAATTAAAACTATTTAGAGTTCTTTGCAGCTTTCCAACAACAATGCCCAACAAAGAAGTTTAAGAGTTCACACACAGATTGTTTGCATAGAAAAAGCATCAACACCACCAAACTCATATACAGGGCTAGAAAAAATGCAAATTTCCAAGGAAGCCAACAAAAATTTCCTGCCAGATTTTGGTAAATCCCCCAAGTTGCTATACATAAACAGGAATAATAAACTAATAGAAGCTGATCAGCATTTATTTCTGACTTTTGTGTCCACTTGTTACACAAATACCAAAAATAATTTTTGATTTGCTGAGAGCTTCCTCATTTTCCCGAACTTTCACACTATGCTCATATACTTTACACCATTTTGTGGCNCAACAATGCCCAACAAAGAAGTTTAAAAGTTCACACACAGATTGTTTGCATAGAAATAGCATCAACACTACCAAACTCATATACAGGGCTAGAAAAAATGCAAATTTCCAAGGAAGCCAACAAAAATTTCCTGCCAGATTTTGGTAAATCCCAGAGTTGCTATACATAAACAGGAATAATAAACTAATAGAAGCCGATCAGCATTTATTTCTGACTTTTGTGTCTACTTGTTACACAAATACCAAAAATAATTTTTGATTTGCTGAGAGCTTCCCTATTTTCCCGAACTTTCATGCTATGCTCATATACTTTACACCATTTTGTGGCACATGTCACAGAAGTTTAGTATCGATCAGGAGACAAATACAAACTTGATTTGTCACTGGGAAAGCTAACCCTATATACCTGGTTGTCTGCATCTTCGCGTGAATGTTAATGGTGGCAAATGCTTGATGAAATAGAAAGGATCAAAAACCTCCCACTCATCTTCCCTGCCAATGTCAACAGAGGATGAGGCTTCTGTGTCGTCAGCTGATAATGTTGTGTCATTCGTTTCTGCTGGCATATCAGGTAACACTGTGTTGAATGGCGTGATAGTTATGGTCTCTGTGAAAATAAAACAGTAACTGTGTTGGATGAGGATTTCATTATTGTAACTTTAAACATTGTCATTGTGAATGCTTTCTGTGTTAAGTAAAACTGAATTGGCTTAAAATATGTATTTGTAGTATTTGAAAAAAATGAGTCGTTAGGCTAATTTGCTAACTAAGCATCAAGCAATAACACATTTGCTTCCCTGTTCAAAGCAAAAATTTGAAAAATCGCTGCTCCCTGATAACTCTTACTGACCTGTAAAGGTCACTTTTATTTGGTCACTAGGTTGGTTGTTGCACATATCATCTGTTGTAGAAGAAATTTCAGCCACCTGATCTTCAAGTTTTGTTGCATGGTCTTCAGTGGAGGTTGTTGATTCACTACTGCTCCCCTCTTCATCTATAGAAGACATTGCAACATACCAGGGGAAAATTAATTTCGGCAAAGTTGTAACAAATTTAACCCTTTACATAAACTACAAGAGCATGTATTCACTTATTTATCATGTTATCTCTCGAAATTATCTTCATCCAGTCACTTACCACTTGGCTGGCCAAAATACTTGTACACAGGAGAAAATATGCTTCCTAATATCGACTTCTTGGTTGTTGACCGCTTTCTGCGTGATCTTCCTGTATTTCAACAGTAACTGTTAAAATCTTATTCTAACCCAATTTTATTACAGACTTTGCACTATGTTTTTTATGTGTCTATAACTATATCCATGGTTAAAAGTGGTACATACCCCGCCTTTTTCTTGCCTTCACAATTGGTTTAGTTTTCTCCCCAACAGGCTGAGATGGCTCCTCTGGAACCCTATGAGAACAAAAAAAAGTTGTACAATACAGCATTTAATACCAAAGTATGCAGCAGACTGCTATATATTTTAGATGTTAAGCAGCGCATATATTATCCAACTCACGAGACAGCAGTCTTCTCAGGACAAGAATGAATAAAAGAATCATTGTTGTCGGGAAAAGTGCATTGTCTTCTCCGTTTTATTCTATCTGCTCTTTGTAACTGTGGTGTTCTTTCAGCCTGCATAAAAAAAACAGAATTTTAGTCATTTATTCATTTGTCATGAGTGTCTCAGTTTAGTTAGTAATTTACATTTAAAAAAAAAAGCCACATTTGTTAAGGTTCCCAACATAACATGCCTAATTTTTTGAAACATTTTACATCACTGACAACATTAAATGCATGAATAAATTAAATGCAAAATTTTCAATGTGATGCCAATGGAAAAGCTGGTTAGAGTTCCAACACACCAGTACTTATAAAGATGCTTATTACCAAAGTTGTATTTATTGATACAAATAATGTTTAGTTACGAAACAGCATTTGGAAAATGAAAACAACACACCAGAGTGTCGCTAAGCACAGTTTGAGAACCACAGACAACAAGCAACACTTTGACAGTGCAATGAAAACTTAATACCCACCCCATCTTCATTTGATCCCACAATAAATCTTTTTAATGATGTCAAAATGCTGGTTGGGGTTAGGGGCTGCTGTTGGTCTTCCTGCAAATTTTAAAAGTGTTATAAAACTGACACCAACAACCAGCATTAAACAGAAATCCTAAATGATAAGCAATACAAAATTGTTGTGTTTCCAAAAATTAAGGAACACATGTAACACAGGCAAAAGTTGTCTTCATATATTTTGTGATGCTTACTGGAGTGGGCAATTTGCGCTTTGTAGCTTTAACTGGACCATCCGTCATTGGTAAACTCCCAGGTTGCTTCTTGCGCAACTTCATGCTGTTGCTCAACAGCCTTTTATATTTATAAAGGCTAAGAAACCACACAGTTTATACACCTAACATGGTTGTTTTTGTTGACAAAACTGTAAGTAAAACAGCAAAAAAAAACAAATTACTTGCAACAACAATAAGTGAACTGATTATGTGGAAAACCAAACAATTACAAATGAGAAAATGACTAAGACAATAGGTTAAGCTTATGTAGTTTTAGGATATGCTTAAGACAACATTTTCCATCTGCTTTCTATGTTTGCACAATTCTTTCTATCTTTCTTTGGATTACACACATAACTATACTACAGCCACAAAAATGAATGTCATGGATTTGTGTCCGATCCTCACACAAAAACTCACATGTTTTTATACCTATAACTTTCACTAACTATACCATGGCCTAATGTTAAACACAACAGGAGAAAGTCACTTCTAGGCATAAAATCTTTATTCTTTAGTTTATATCCAAGTTAATAAGCCACATTTAAATTACCAAACGACATTATATAGTACCCGTATGCCATATCTAATTAATATGTGTTAAAAACAAATTCACATGCGGTGTCTGTGCTTTTTTCGGGCATTAGAAATCAAACTCTGACACTCTAGCCCGAAAAGTATCAAATAAGGAACTAAATTTTAAACCACACACGTACAGCAATAGCTGAAACTTAATCCAAAGTAAGTAATGGCAACAACACAAAATAACCTTAACTTAACTTAACTCAAATGCCGCGCTTTTTCGTACGTTTATTGCATATTGCAAATTTTGATTTCTCCCAAACAGTCCCGGATGTTCACTCCACCGCTGGCGCTGATTGTAAACATTGACGATTCGCATGACATCACCGCGAATTTAGTGTCCGCTTACCAGAAAATGTTGCGCGCAGCATTTGTATGACAATTGCCAAAGCGAATTTGACACGTTATGTAAATAGTTAAGCGGTAAAAACATAGGTAATTTGAACTACCGTTTAAATGTCGAAAAAATCTGTTTGTTTATCAGGATACGGATCAAGGTAGCATCACCGGGATTTTCCCTGTCGGTAATCGTGGTTGTTGTTTGTAAACAAATTGTTTGAAATCAATTGAACCTCTAAAACGCCTCTAAAACGTTTGTTTATTAACCAACATTGTGCTGCAGTGTCTGCTCGACTTTGGACCAAAATTCAAAAATTTTGATGTGTATTTTAGTTTTGTGTATGTTTATAGATGTGTATGTATTTGTTGAAATGTTGTGCACATGTTTATATACAGGAATTCTTAAACGAAAAAGCTATTGGCCATATCGTAGGAAGGTTAAGAAAAAGGATCGATGATTGCAATTGTAACCCAGCCAATGGCTGCACAACGAAACCAAAAGAAATTTTCTACTTTGTTTAAAGTTTTAGGGGTATGATTGCCAACTTGATTTGCTGTTACAATTACTTTAGTTTTGCTGATGAAAGTTCAGGCTGGGATTAAAAACTGTTTTTTTTTAGATTTTTGAGCTTGTACTTGGAGCTCTTTCCATACTCTTTGGAATAATTGCAATTGCTACACCCTCCGATCACTTTACTTTTTCTTTGCTGGCAACAGGAATATGGTGTGGTGTTTTTGTAAGTCAAGTATTTTGTAAATATTTCTACATGTTGTTCATGTACTTTATATATTTTTTAGTTTAGTGTTACTGGAATTCTTGCTGTTGTTTCCTCAAGAAGTGGTGAACCATGCCCAGTAAGTTTGTTCATTTTAACAGGCAATGTTGACGCAACCGTTTATTCACATACAAGTTATACTGTTTATAGATTATTGGAGGGATGGTAATGTCAATTTTTTCTGCCCTAGCTGGAGGAACATTGTTGGGAATGTCTGTTGTTGCTGCAGTGCTAAGTGATGAGGTGTGTACACAGCCTAATTTAAAAAGCTGTTTCAAAACAAGATACTAATTTAATTTTGCTCAAATGTTTTGCAAATAAATTACTCCTGTTGTACAGAAAGTGGACTTTGTATGTCATATATTGCTGTGTGTCTGTGGCCTAGTAGCTGCTGTTGTATCAATTATTCACTCTTCGTGTTGTTGTGCTGTTACATGTTGTGTAGCAATTCCAAGCAATGTAAGTACTGGTACTGGTAAACTTTCTTTTTGCTGAACCTACAACAGCAATTTTGTTTTATTACAAACTGCATCTTTTTAAAAATAGGTACCCTCAGAGCAATACTATTATCAAAATCAGGTGGCACAACCAGTTGTTCAGACACACAACAAAGGTATAATTAAATATATGTATATATTTGGTATTAGGCATTTTATACCTATGGTTCTGCATGTATTTTTTGATGCTTGAAACTAATTATTCCACTGCTTGGCAGGTTCTGCATGAAACATTCTGAAGAAACAGCATCAAACCATTTTTATTATGTTTATGTTTGAATTTGTGCGTGCTATTTTTAAATAGACACATTTGTCACATGCAATGTAGTGAAAGTGTATTTTGTTTCCTTGAAAAGAAGTTACCTAAAACTAATTTTCTCTCAACAATGTTTTTAATGTTTCTATTCTGGTAAATATTTTACATGTTAATATGTAACTTGATTCACTGTTATACCCTTTTTAGTCAGCAATCATTCGCCTCAGCAACTTAAGTGTTAACTACTGTATTTCTGTGTGTCTGCCTTTTAGCATTGTTTTTTGTGTGTTATTGCTGCTTAATTTTTTAGCGTTGTGTCACTGACAAATGTTACGATTTAATAATTTTCATTGGCTTTCTTTTTCTCTTTTATGAACTCCTATTTTATAGTTACCAACGATTTTATGGTTTTTAATACAATTGCAGCGGTTTTTCAGTTTGGTAGTTAATTTCATAAATGATAAAAAACATTCAAAAAAGTTGTGGGGGAGTGGACCCAACTGTGATATAAAAACTTCAACCGATCATCTCACGTGGTTAGTTCGTCACGGTTCACTTAAGCCAGACGTAAACAAATTACGCCACTGACGTAACGCATACCTTTTAATGAAAGGCCATAGCTTCAAGGTAAGTAGCTTTATTCAGAAATTTTCGGCGAATTATTTGTAATAAAAACACTGTTGGGCTTAAGATACTCTATTAACTATTTTAAATCTATTGTGTATAAGTGATCGTATGTCATGTTTAGAATGCATTCTGCCCAGCAGCAACCCATTATGCAAAACTGGAATTTCCCACAAGGTCAGCCACAAATGATTTTGGTTCAACCTACAGCAGCTCCCAAAAAGAAGTATACAAAGGCTTTTAAAATCCTAGGGGTAAGCAAAATTTTGCAAAACAGATTTATTTCAATTTTTGTGTTAATTGGGCTGAAATTTTTGTGCAGCTCTCTTTAAATTCTAGTTTGAAGGTGCTGTTCACTCTTATTGTATTATTAAGCACAAACCTATTTTTAAAATCCCAGTCTGAACTTTTAAGTGAGTTGTTTTTGGTTTTGTGCCAATTTTATTCAAAGCTATCTATTTTTTTAAGCTTATAGAGCTTGCTCTTGGAGCTATTTCAATTGTTTGCGGGATCATCGTAGCTTCGCTCCAGACAGGATTTTACAGTGTTTTTGTGTGGGGTGCATTTGGCATGGGAATATGGTGTGGAGTATTTGTAAGTACAATGAAGTTGAAACAACTTGTGAACAACTAACGTTAACCAAGTTTTTATGCTGGCATATTTTGAATTGCTGTTTTTTTTGCAGTTTCTGGTTGCTGGAATACTTGGCATTGTTTCAGCAAAAAAGTATGACCCATGTCCGGTAAGCCCCCATTTTCTTTTGATAGAAAACAGGCAAAACGTTTCAGATATATACATGTGTACCAGACATGTTTCATTTCAAACTGTGTAGTTGATTTAACAAACTCTTGCTTAACAATGCTCAGCACAATGATTTTTTCATGCAGATAAAACTGTAAAACGCTTCTGATAAAGTTTAGTTCACAAAATGTAATGCATATGTTTGCAAAAGGTGATTGGAGGAATGGTGATGTCGATATTTTCATCACTTGCTGGTGGAATTCTTCTTGGATTGGCAATATCAGCTGTTATCACCATTGCCTCACTGAACCCAGATTACAGTGGCCGAGAAGAAGTATTTACATAAATATGCACAATATATCGTTCATATTGTTAAACATATGCAATAATGTGTGGCCTATTGTGATTAATTGTAATTGACCCCACAGTAATGAAGGTTGCAAACACCTGTCTTAAACAACAAAGTAGGGGAACTTTGGTGCACACCAGTGGTTTAAGTTCCATCAAACCCCAGGGCTTTGGTCCCTCAGTAAAGATCAGTTTACATGTTGAGTGTTTGCGTTTAATCATTAATGCAACCTAAAAATCCATTGAATTCATGATTTATACATGGGTATTTCAAACCCTAATCAAACTAAGGACCACTGATGTAAACAAATAGAAATATTTTTGAAAACTATGCATTTTTTTCAAAATTCCAGTGTATTAGTCTCATCTGTCATATCTTCATGTCACTCTGTGGTATTTCTGCCCTTATAGTGTCGATTGTACATTCTTCATATTGTTGTTCTGCTACCTGCTGCAGAAATCTTCAAATGAATGTAAGTACCAACTGAATAGGTAAACCAGGCACATTTAACTTTTTGTAGATAGGATCACATGTATTTTTTGGTTATAACAACATGGACTTGTTTAAACTTTTGCTTATTGTTATATGATTTTCAGCAAATTTAGGTAAACACCAAGCATTATTTATGATGTTCAATGGAGCCTTGAGCTTCAAAATGATAACTAGATACCAAGTGCCTGAATACTAGTTTAGATGAGCTTATCCCCACAAATAAGGGAATGGTTTTAATTTACAGGGAGGTGCAGCAAATTACACACCAGTTCAAGTGGTTCCACCACAAGTAACTGGATCAACACAAAACACAGGTTAGTTCTTAAACAAACATTCACTTAGTTTGACACCTTAACAATTTTATTTTAATGTGACTTGTTGAATGTTGTCCTGTCATGTGTAGATTAGAACTACAAAATTGTTTGTTTTTTATTTTAGCTGGAGATCATTTGCAACCAAATATAGTTAACCAAACTGTGACAGTAAGTTTTCACTATTTTAAAATATTTTTATTTTTTAGTAATAAACAGGTCCCCCCTTAATTACACTGCCACAAATTAACATGTACATGTGGTCATGTGTATCTGCTTGCAGAAACAAACTTGTAAAATGCAAGTAAAATAGGGACCAAATGTAATGTCATGTATAAAATATGTATGTGAAGAACAGTATTCAATCAGTCATAGGGTATGTGGAAAGACAATATGAATAATCTTCTACTTCTTTTATTGTATCAGAATCAACCTCAACCCACAGTAGCAGGACAAGCTGGTCCACCACCAAAATATGAGGTAACACTCAATCTTTTGTGTCAATTATTTCTTACCATTAACATTTGTTGAAATACACTATAGTGTAGCTATAGCTTGGGTCGTGTGCTAGCTGGAACAACACAGTTTTATCAGGAAAATTTCTTCATTTGCTTATGTTTAAAATCAGCTTCTATCTAATTGCATCATCTAAACATGGTGACTATGAAACATCCTAAATTTTAATGGATTATCTATAAAGGTTTAAACATATCAAATTGAGGTCATTTTTTTGCAGACTTCAAATGATCTACCAGGAACATAACTTTCTGGGATTAGTTACAGAATTTTTTTACATAACTGTGCCTGCAATTGACTTTTGTTCTTACATCATTACACTATATTATCACCTCAAACATTTTTCTACACAGGGTGCATAGCATCATGGTGCTAATAGCTCTGCTTGTTCTTATTTTATAACTTTAGCTGTGATAGTTTAGTGGTGCTAAAAAATGCCTTTCTTACAATCAATATTGTTGTAATTTTTAAATTCCAGTTCAGCTAATGTGTTTTGAGTGACATCATGTATAATTGTGCCTCATTACATGTTTTTACACTTGTCCTGTTTCATCAATGAAAAGCATGTCAACAACACGAAGTACAGTGTTAGTTTAACTCCTCAGTGGGTGTTTAAAAACTGTTGAGTGTCTTTATAATACAGGTTCTATTCCAACTACAGAAAGCGAATATCTTTTCAATACATATGAAAGTAACATGTCCCTTAAATGCAGTCCATTTTAAGGATCTGACTATAACCAAGTCCATCGAGTAGTTCGTCACACAGTTGCTTGCAGCATTCATGCATAAATTGCAGCAAAACGTATGTTTGGAAGGGTCGTGACTTGATGGTTGAGGTGAATATACTCCTAGTCACAAGCAGTCCGGAAGCCCCAGCCTTTTTGCGTGCTGCGCTAGTCAATAAACAACACGTTTTTTCGTCGGTAAGAACGGCGCAATTTTGTCGTTTTATTAAGGCACAAACAAAACACAACAGATAATCATACTATAGGACGTTTTTCTCCCGACAGTCGGCTGAGAGCATGCTGGAAACGAGCTCCATCGTAACATACGATTAAGTTTGGAACACCACGTAACAGGAAACTTTTTATGGCCAGGACAGCTCATAAAACTAAAGTGCAAAGTCGTTCTTTAATATCCCTGAGCATCGAAGGTCATTTACTTCTGTTCACAACCAAATCGGTAACTTGTACTAACGCGTCTTTTTCCGGCGAAGGTTTTAATTGTTCTAAGCAGCGCACAGCTTCGTGGCAGTACTGCATGGCAAGTAACCGTGTATCTTCAATAGCTCCACTCTGTAAAACAACGTGGTTATTTATATACAATGGTTGGTATACCGAGTTAATCTCTTACATTGGCAACGAGTTCAAGAGCTTCTTCCACGTCATGTTTGTGTTGAAACCGCCGCAAAATCATGTCCTGTAATTTTGAATGCTGCAAACAGGTTTAGTGCTGTTAGTGTTACCATATTTAAGAACCAAATTAGAATATGACTATCATACAATTATGAGTAAAACACTTTACAATGTTTTAGAATGAAAAATGGAAATATACACTTACTAGGGCTGTGCATTTAGGTCCCTGAATTTTTAAGTTTTATCCTTAGATATACAGGACCAACACCCCATTTCAATGCTTGCATTTTTACCTTTTCACTTGCAAATAAAACAGGTGCAGTTGCAAGTCCTAACTTGAGGTCAGCTGCTGTGGGTTTGCCTAATGATTCGGAGGTAGAAACAAAATCTAGAAGATCATCAATTAATTGGAATGCGATACCAAGATTTCTTCCAAATTCAAAGGCAGTCTCTGCCTGTGCTTTTGAAGACAGCTGCACTGCCTAAAAAAATCAAATTTTCTTTTGTTAAATTCTATTCAGAAAACTCTTGCTTTCAAATCACAACTTACAGCTTTGCAACAATTGGCTATAAGACTTGCTGTTTTCTTGTAGGTCTTCTTCAGGTAATGGTTAAATGAACTTTGGTTATCCTGTTGCATAAATTCTCCTGCAAATGATTTAAACACATATTGGGGAGTTTCCATGAGTCATTTAACAGAACAAACTATTACATACTTCAAATGGTTCATATATATGATTAAATTTTTGACGTAAAATTTACCTCTAACTATATCTTCAATTACTTGGGATATTGTAACAGTAACATCACTATTTCCTATACTTGCTAGCAAACAAGATGCATTGGCAACAACAAAATTTCCAGCCATTAGGGCCTGCAAAATAGAAATAATGTTCATCTGAATATTCATGAAACCATTGTAAAAAACATTGATAAAGTAACAACCTCACATTTCTATCACCACATATTGAATTCACTGACATTTTCCCACGACGGACATCAGAAAAATCCACAACATCATCATGAATTAAACTTCCGACATGAATCATTTCAGATATTAATGCAACTTTTCTTTGATCTTCTGACACAAAGCTACATAAATAGATTAAGCAAACAATAAGACTTGCAATAAGACAAGTAAAGCATAGACAAACTTGCCTCTTGCTAAAGTTGTGGTAATTAAATGCACGAGAAACAAGAAAAACGATTCTTGGTCGAATGCTTTTTCCTTTCCCATCAAAATAATAACAACACATTTTTTGTAACATCCCTGGTTTGGAGTCAAGTATCTAAGGATGAGAATAGAGTATAAGCAACATGTTCTACCTGTTTTGTTTCCCCCATAATACTATAAAAAAAACTCATGAAAGTTTTTACAGAAAGAGGTCAACGTAGAAATAACATACACATGCAGCGTAAGAATTTTTCATTACCTGGTTAATATCCTGGTGAATGCCCTGCAGGTCACCTGTCACATTGTTTAATTGAATCACATTATTTGTACTGTTGATCTTTTGTTGCCCAGCTTGTTGTGATAAAGCCTGGCCGTGAAAGCAGTAAATTCTTCTCCATTCGGTAGATCGCTTTACATGCCATCTGTGCAAATGGAAAATGGGCCGGAATACAACCCTTTGCGAAAGGCCGACAAGCATTAGTCGAATATATTAGTAGGGGTCTGTTCCGAATAAAAAACCAGTCAAATAAAGTCATTTACAACACGTTTTAATTCAACAAGGCTAAATTAATATTACCAAATTGTTTCTGGAGAAAAACCAGCCCAGCAATTACTGGCAATTTTCTAACACTACACTCGACTCACATGTTGCAACATGCTGTAACACTTGTGACCTTCTTTTAGTTGTAAAGCCTCAAAAAGCACCGGGTACATAAAAATCATACATCTTCATCATGATTCCCCAATCGGTGTGAATTCGATCACTTCTTTCATTGTGGCGCCATTTTAGCATCTTTTCGACTCGACTTTAGTTTTGTAATTCTTGATTCTTGCTGCAAATACATGACTTTGCTGCTTTTTTAATGTTGCTTCTTGAAATTCCAGGCTTTTGAATTTGTAGGGCATGGCATACTCGAAACTGAGAGATGTAGAGGCAGCAAAACAGCAAAAATCCGTCCGAATGGTGAATGGGTCTCGAATTGGCAAGTTACAATACAATGGTAAGTCCATTTAATACTTGGTCAGTGTTGCTAAAAGATGTTTTACTCCTGTTAAACATTCACGAATTTGTTGAAATTGCAACCCGTGCGTCAGTTCAAGTTTGAAGTCACAATGGTTTTATTAAGAACAAACCACTACCGAAAATGTAAAACGAATGAAGAATTCTTGTTTCTCCAAATACCATGCATGCTATCCTACATTTACAAGAAAAGCTTGTTATAGACATACAAAACATTCTTGTCCGGCTAACCACTACCACGTTTCTTATTTGACAGGGTGTATTTTTCAGCTCTGTTTTGTATTGTGCATTGTTGGACACACGCTTACTAAAGGCTGTTTAAACGTCACAAATTTTTAACTTAAACTGAAAATTGGCCCCAGAGACTACTTTCGACCTAAACGCGACTTTTAATCATTCTGGAAAGTGCTTTGCATTAACTTCAAACGTCCAATCCTCTTCTGTTAACGCCTTCTGCATTGTACATCCCTACTTATACCCCAAAACTTTCACCAAATAAGTCATATAGCCTATATTAATACATATTCTTAGTAAACACAGGCGCAAATACAGGAATGCAATCATAAAAAGCAAAATACAATAAAACATAGCAAAAGTTGTAATAAAGGCGAATATTGTGGAGAAAGGCGCAAAAAACACAAAAACCCACTGTTTCAGTGCGCACACTGGATTTTTGATTGAAGATTGTTTGTTGCCGGTTCTGATGAATTGATCTAAACGACAGAACCATGTCTGTCATAAATGCTGCTGGCAGCCAAAATCCAGCTTTTACTGGATGCAACAAAAACGGCAACGCTTTCGCTTTTTCTTCGGTTTGAGCGCTTTACGACCAGGCGTAGATTTTGTGGATGGTTCGCCATTGGATGAATCGGGCTGTCGGCTACCACTTTCGTCTTGGGATAAATTGGGAAGATTCATAGCTTGATTTTCATATGAGCTGCCACTTTCGTCTTGCGATAAATTGGGAAGATTCATAGCTTGATTTTCATATGAGCTGCCACTTTCGTCTTGTGATAAATTGGGAAGATTCATAGCTTGATTTTCATATGAGCTGCCACTTTCGTCTTGNGCTTTGCTTGTTGAGTTGGCTTTGAAGAGGTTTGATTGGACTGAGGCTGGGTTTCTTGACCCTATTGTCAGTATGATCTCTCACCTTAGTGGTTGGTGAAGAGACAGTAGGCAGGCTATGCTCTTTTGCAACATCGCACTTCGCTGCTTCTGTACGCAATTCACTTGTAGCTGCTTCACCCTCCTTTACCTCTGCATACGTGTCTTTGCTCTGAGGAGCTTCTGAACTTCCCAGCATTTTTTCTCGGTGTACCGAAGCTTCAGAGGCTTTGCCTACATGTGTAGACATTTTATCTGCAACAAGACCTGTTTTGGTCGAAGCTTGTGCTGTGGTAGCGACATGGAATCTGGCTTGCATGGCAGACTGCGGAATATGTATTGTGGGTTGCCTAGTGGGTCGTCCGGTTTGGTACAGCAAAATAAGCTTTGAAGGCAAGATGATGAACCGGGATTCTACCGGGTGGGTAATTACCCAACAGCGATAGTTCGGATCCACAATGAGGGAACCTGCGTAAAAAAACATCCTAAACTTCCCGACACAACTTGCAACTTTAAACGGGACTAGTTATACATGGATCTGAGCCAACTTTAGTTACTATGTAGGCTAACTTTTGGGACATCTCATAGAAACCGTATGAGTATTTGTTGAAATGCACACAAAATTCGGAAAATTTTCATTTTTTCATTTTTATCTCAAGAAACTCTTAAAAATGGAAGTTTTACTGGCGGGTTGGTGTAGTTGCCCCTCGTTCAAACAAACAAACATACGGTCTTTTTGAAATAAACATACCTGGCAGCTCTTTCTTGGTGGAGGGATCTTTCTCTGGTTTGAGTCCGAACCAAAACCATATATTTGCTGTGGAGTTTTCTGCAGTTTCCACAACCTCATCTAATAAGCAAAATAAAAATTGTTTGTGTCGATAAGATTACGTCATTACGTTAAAAATATCACACAACCAACCTTTATCAGATAATAAAGCTGGACAGTTTAAAGTTCTTTTTTCGACCAGCGATCGATCAAAGCACCTTGCCTGTTGAAAAGTAAAAATTCGTGGATTTTTTTAAACATATGTGGAGTTGGGGGGAGCTTTAGCCCCCACCCCTCGGGGTTCAAACAGGAAACATAAAAAAACATAGTTTGTGTCATGTTTACATCCCAAACACATATGTTTTACCATTAAATTACCAAATTTGCGATAAAAAAAACAAACAAAAGGTGTTTTTTTCATACTTACGTTCACCCACAGATTAACCTACCCCCTAGGGACAAAACCAAGGCTGTAAACAGACAACAAGTACCTGAATCGGCAGATTTGAAATTCTCAGGTCGAGATAACTGCGAAAATATAAAGTTTGTTAGTCAAAGGAATAAACGTCTTAACCAACAGCGACAAAGCTACTTTTATTACTTCTTACCCTTCTTCAGTCATTCCCAGGTAAGGCTTTGGGATGAAAATTTTTTCTTCCCGGGCCCATTTTTTCCAGGATTCGAAATATGACATTTTTTTCAGGATCATATATAAATACGTCCGTTTTATAAGATGTATTTAACGAAAAATGCCGCACAAAATTTTAAGTTTCCATGATTACCCATTGTT
Source organism: Phallusia fumigata (assembly GCA_008931825.1). Taxonomy (NCBI): domain Eukaryota; kingdom Metazoa; phylum Chordata; class Ascidiacea; order Phlebobranchia; family Ascidiidae; genus Phallusia; species Phallusia fumigata. Next base: position 27,786 of record QXVZ01031704.1, read on the forward strand.
GGGTTAAGGCAGTGTGACGTCACAAGATAGCATTTGTGACAATTTGTTGCCGGCATAGACATGTAATGACATGTTTTGCATTGATAATCGCACATTTGTTTAGTGAAACAAAATTTTGACAAATTTTAAAGCCTGAAACTTCGTCAAGGAATAAGAAAAGCGTTCGTGGCCCATTGCAGTTGTTGATAAAGCAAAAAAAAACACGAAAACGTGGTAAATCAGTCTGTTAAAGTTGGATTCCACAAAACGATTTCAACATTTTTTTGTGTTGCAATACCTGTTGACTTTGTGTTGTCCACTTGAAAGGCTGCAGCTAGATAAACTAGCGAAATTTGGCTCAGTCAAAGGTTCTTAACCTGGGGTAATTCCCCACTGGGGGTAACGTTTGTGATGAATATTTGTTCAGCATTCATCTCACAAATTTGTAAATTTTGGTCAAACGACACCGTTCTTTGATGGATATGTTTGGGTGAAACATTTTGCTTTATAAAAAGTGTTTTATATAGATTGTTTCAACGCCATACCTGCCAGATTCTGTTTGCTAATAGGAAATATCGTGTTTTGACGTTGTCCTAATATTGACACAATAGAGAGAAAGAGAGCCAAAAAATCGAATTCCCGCGTGCAAAGGCAGAGATAAGTGCATTGAATCTATAAATCATTGCGAGCTGGGACTGATGCTGGCAGCGTTTTGTTTTCAATTTACTTTTCCGAAATCCTTTCAAATGTGCCTCGACGGGCCGGGGATTAATTATGCATCAGCTCGGGCAGCCAAATGTAATGGCGGCTACAGGCTTTGCGCTGAATCTCTGCCCGTATAAATGCTAAACAAGGTTAGTACTGAAATAGCGATCTAGCCTTTAACGTTTTTTCTGGTACGGACCTTAAAGTAATCTGATTGTAGCAGTGAAGGATTATCTATGGTCGATTTTCGGCGCCTGTGTGATTGATACATCACAAAATTAGCCGATGCTAATGGCTTTTCCACGCTTTAACATTACCTTGTGATTTATTTTACTTTTCAAAAATTTGGCAAGCAAGCTTGTTTTAACACCACCTCCTGTTTTTGCGGAAGCGTTTTTTTTAAATGTAAAACATCTCTTCATTGAGACTGATTAAAGTCAGAAATATCTGGTCCTTCGACAGACAACATGCCATCGACGGTCGCTATTCTGTGTTTAAAATTTTAGGTGTGGAAACAAGATTTCAAGTAACAAGATTAATCGATTCAAAACATTTAATATATGTTTCTTTAAAAATGACAAACCTTTCTAAATAATCTGATTACTTTTCAGGACTATGAAAGCAAAACGTTTGCGCGGAATCAATGTAAGTCATCACAGACAGTAAAAAATGCGTACACGGAGCCTATGTTATCATCAGTAGCCGTCGGCCGCTCCCAAGTTATTCCGAGATCATTAGTCTCGCGTGAATGAAAATTATCTTCAAATGCTCGAAGCGCGTGCGGAAATCGATTACTCGTCTTTGCCGCTCGATGCTGGGCGCGCTGGGACACGAGAAGGATGCGCCCACCGGCACACACTCAGTTATTGCGTTACTTCATTACTGCGTTACGCGCGCTGTACTCTATCGGGATCCAGCTCTGACCAGCGCCGATCGACATCGAGGATTAGTGGCTGTTAATAGTGTTAAAGAACTTGTTTCATGTGTAGATTTAATGAAGAAGCATTTAGATGGAGTTTTGGCCGGAAGTAAAGATAGTTATATTAGTGCATGGAAAGTTTATTGGTTGTCAAGTGTTGGATTTAGGTTGTTTTTTTATGTTTGGTTTTTAGTGGTTTATTGGCTGTCTAGACGTTTTTTTTTAGTGTATAGCATCGTTTTTTAAACTTAGCTTTAAGCTACAATTAAATTATTGGTTTCTCTGTTCCTTAACCTAGGACGAACAGCCAATACCTTACTTTGCAAATCGTTATACATAGACACACAGCTATCGTTGCTACTGTACAAAACTATAACCTACAGTTTTACCTTTTTCCGCAGTTTTTTCTTGTAAGATTAAACTCCTGATGTGCAAATATGTCAGCGGCGTGCACACTGGCACTACTTCTGTTGCTGTCATCACAAGGCGAAGCTCGCAACTTTGACCAGTATATGTCACCCCTAAACAGCAACAATCAGCAGGAGACTGCGGGAAGAGGACAATTGCCGCGGGGAAGATACGTTACTCAGCAACTCCGACCTCAACCTGTTGTCGGCACAGCCAACGGTCGTGTTCGTGGCATGACTGTTCCTGTGGACAACGCCATATTAAACCCGGTCGTCCAGTTCCTAGGCATTCCCTACGCTAAGCCACCGACTGGAAAACGGAGATGGAAAAAACCCGAAGCCGCCCCGAAGTGGAAAGGTAATTAAGATGCTGTGTGTGAAAGAAATTTTAGTTTGTGAAAGTGTGCAAAGGTGTAGAAGTGATTCTAGATTCACGATAATCTGTATGGAGGAGGTGGTTTCGGGAAAAATAATAACAATATAGAACGCGAAAACAATAATGTTTGTTTGTTTGTTTAACATCATTTTCGAATCGCCCCCAAATGCATCAATTGGTCTCTTATTTGGTGCGGTGGATTATGTGCGATGGACACAGGCCTGCTAACAATGTCGACAAAGACCCACAAATTGGCGCGAGTTTTTTATTAATGGAAGAAATCATCCTACTTATAGTACCTATAGTCCGCTCCAAAGCATACCGTGGTAGATACAAGGGACACTTTTTGCAAAATAACACAGTGCCCCAAATCCGTCCGATTTTACACTCAGCTGTCAAACTCTTTCCATTTCCGCGGTTATGCTAACCGGAGTCGTATAATTTAATCTTTAACCTTAACAGTCGCAGTGCCCATGAAAATTTGTTTATTTTTTGTTGGTAAACTACAAACTAAAGCCGTCAACCAATCTGATTATCTATTTGCCGTCACGTTCGCATGTCCTCACTGAAATTTTCTCCACCGGACGAGAGAGAACGAAACGCTTACATTTTTTCTGCAAATGCTCTGATATATTTATGTAACCATCCCTATTGTGTTTTAGGAGTGCTTAACGCCACAACGTTTGGTGCATCTTGCCCACAAGCCAACGGAGGCCCTTTACCCACTGTCCTGCTTCCACTATGGTTCCGACCGAGCAGTGGATTCCGAGCCGATCGTCAGCGGTCGATGAGCGAGGACTGCCTGTTCCTAAACATCTACGTCCCAGCAAGTCACTACACTATCGGTGGGTTAACCTCGTACTTATACCGTGTTAGGTGCATGTGTACAATAAGACAGTAAGCATTATTGTTTCCTGATACGCAAGTCATGCAAAGTGAGTGGTGTTGTTGAGTGATTGTTAACATTTTACTTTGTCGGTACTCTTTGAAACCACCAACCAGTCTCACACCCTCATGGAAATTTACTCAACATGTTAAGCTAATCTTATACTTGATCCCTGTTAGGTGCATGTATACAAAAGACACTGAGCGAAATCACTGCAAATATTTTCATTTAACTGCCGGGCACACTGTGTGGTTATTTCAGTGATTTTTTTTTCAATTTTTGCCACCCCTTTGAAACCACTAACCAAGTCTCATACCCCTTCTTAAATTTTGGGAAGTGTATCAATATAATTATAAGTTTATAAACTTAATGATTTAACATCCTCGCACCTATAGTTTAGTGCGATAGCGTATTAGCCCAAACTTTTTTTGAGAGAGTATCACCTAACTTAATGTACAACTTAGAGATTTTTTCTAGAGGTAGCCTACCTTAATGTAGAATTTCGAATTTTTGGGGGGATGGCCCCATTCGCCCCCCTTGGTTACCCCCATGGTTAAGAGTCCGTGGATTAATTGCATGTTTGAAAATAAAAATAATAAACGATTAGAAATAAAGCGTCCAATTTTTTAAAGTTAAACATTTCTTAACTTGGGTCGTTTTTTTGGTAACCACTGAAAAAGTAGGTTAATTTGTTAAGCATCCAAGTGCAAATCTTAAACATGAAGTCTCTTTGCGTTTTTGTATGTTGGAATTGATGTCAAATGGTATCCGTGACTCCAATGTAATTAAGGTCGACGCAAATAAATGTTTTTATCCAAAGCAAATGTCACCTTTCCTGCGGTTAAGTGACGCAGGTTAAAGCGGGAAATCCAATTCCCGTTGGAGTTGTGTAATGGGTTTTTGAATTTGCCACACTGTCTGAGATTTGAATCGCATCTGTCCCCTTCCCGTCGTAAAACCAGTCACGGTTCTCAGGTTAAACACAAATCTGGCTCGTTTTATATTCTCGCTCTAATCTCTAATTCGCCGATGGTGACAAGATATAAACCAAACGAACACAGCGTTTTTGTCACCGTGTCGAAATCCAACATGTTTTGGACATCGGCGTTTTGCGTCACAAAGCAGTGTCGAAATGTCAAATCTAATTGTGTCAAATAGTACGAATCACCGTAAGGTGCTGATTGACGATGATCTTAAGCTTAGTGGTTACTAACACTTTTTGATGCATTCCCCCTTATTTTGGAAGTAGACAAGAAAGTGACATAAAGTGATATTTAGGGTTTAGAACCACTGGCTTATTTAAAACATAATTTTGAACAATTTAACTTTAAAATGGTATTTCCTCCCCTTAACTCATAAAAATCCTTTGCGTTTTTCTGACCCCCAAATATTTCTAATAATTTGCCACTTAAACCGCTGTAAGTGTATCAGGAACATTCGTCCAAAACCCGAATAAACAAGCCATTTTTACTTTTGCAAAGCGGCAGCTTAAATGCCTGTCCATGTAGTAGCGTCACTAGTTTGTTTCTGTATTTAGCAGGCTAATTATCACAATCTTCTAAACGTTGGGCTACACGCGCTCTCTGTCGCTCGTTGCAGCAGTTGCTCTGCACTTGACGATAAAAAATTGGAATACTAACTCGTAAATCACCTGGTTTTAAGCGCGGGGTTGCTGTGCCCTGTACTAATCCAAAAACAATTTTAGGTGTCCATTGGCAAAACGTGTTCACTTTTTTTCTCGCAGACGTTCGGCCGAAAACAGAAAAACTCCCTGTGATGATATTCTTCCACGGTCACACATTCTCGGAGGGATCAGGCAGCTTATATGATGGTGGTGTTTTGGCAAGTTATGGAAAAGTGATGGTCATAACCTTCAACTACAGACTCGGAGTTCTAGGTAGTGTAAAACTTCTTGGGTCAAGATAAAAACTAAATGGGCCACAATACCTGGTAAATATTGTTTAAACTAGTGGTACTTAAGTGGTTCCCAACCGAGGATGAATTTGATGAGGTAAGGGGAGGAATTTCCACTTGATAGTTTTTCACAAGTGTAGCGTTTTATTTAGGATAGACCAGTGATCAAAATATTTTAATATTACTTTTCATCATTTTTTGTCTACTAGCGAAGGAATGAAAAGTTCCAATATAAGCACAGGGGGGGATGCATTTAAAAAAGGTTGGGAACCATTGCTCTACCCTAACATCGTACTTATTTTCTGCCTCAGCTTTTAATATAAATACAAATTAAGTTGGTAAAAGTGTGTTAGAAATGTAGCAGTGGTGCTGGATGCACGATAACATGTAAAGAGGGGTAGTTTTGGCAACATTAAGGCATTTGTTAACCTTTTTTCCATTTGTTTAAGTATATTTGCATCATTTATAAAAACCTATCCCAATCACTGTGACACTTTTTTTGTGACAGTATGGGTTTTAGTTGCCCGGTCGTAATCTTAGTCATAAATAGGGCCAAAAAATACAGATTTTACTAAATTTTACTATTCCACTCATTTCGAGCCACCTAAAATGCTTGGAACTTTACATTATGGTATAATGGCATGTTGACTTGGATTCTTTGTCGGTGTCGTTTTTCCGTTTCTTACTGGCTGGTTTCCATATTATCAGGCCCATTTGTGCGGGTGTTTGTTGATTTTTTGTAATGTCCAACAATCGGGTTTTGTTAATTTTAGTTTTTCTTTATACCGTCTGACAGGTTTTCTCAGTACTCTGGACAGCGCTGCGTATGGGAACTTCGGTTTATGGGACCAGCTCGAAATGCTGAGATGGGTTTCAGCAAATATTGAAAAGTTTGGTGGCGACAAACAACGTATCACGGTGTTCGGTTCTGGGGCGGGGGCCGCGAGTATCGGAATGTTGATGCTTTCCCCGCAAACCGAAGGTAACAGGAAAGGCAACGTTTCCGAAGGTACATCAATCACAGATTGTATGTACGAGCGCAGGTGTTTTGTTTGCCGCATGAGATGTGACTGTCTACACCAGTGTTTCTCAAGCTTTTTTAACCCAAGGACCACTTCATCTTGTTTTCTGACGACCACCAAACATAATTTCGTTCTGACTTGCTCTCAAAACAGGCGATTTTATAAACCCGTGCCTAGTTTAAGTCATCTTTTCGCGGACCACTATGAGGGATGGCAGACCATTAGTGGTCCGCAGACCACATTTTAAGAATCACTGGTCTCACATACACTGATGTTGTTGCCAGGCATTGCGTAAATTTATAAAGGCTCTACTGGCGAATGTACTTTTGCGTTCCGTTGTTTCAACGTCCTTTTGTTATTTACGCTGAAGAAGACCGGAATAGGACGTCTGAACGTCGGTACGCAGTAATACACATTTGCTGGAGGAGTTTTTATCAATTTATGTGATTGTCTGCTTGGGCAATCAAATATAGGCTACATGACGGGACCCTTATTTTACTCTGGTTCCCCGGTTTACACTCCCGGACAAACCCATAAAAAGCTGGCTCTAAATTCAAATTTGTTAATGAGGTCCACAACGTACCCCTATCTATCACATAGCGACGTTTCTAACATCTTGTCAGTTGCTTCATCAGACATATTCCACGTCATCAATTTTAAGCGCCAAATGACTTTCTTTGTAACTTGTAACACAACTTGCACTTCAACTTATTTTAACACAAAGCGATGTTGTTACGCAAAGTCTAAAAGACGTTTCCGAATGTGTGTTCCAATTGCTTCATCAGAAAAATTCCTTGTCAATTCCAAATGACCAACTGTTGTATGTCACTACCCCAGACAACTCTCACTTGATTTAAGTCACTTAAACTTTAGATCGTGGTTCATATTAAAAGTGATATGCCAGTACTAAATGATCAAAACGAAAATGGAGTCTGCATTATGAAATAATTTTGGATGTGAAGTACTTTTTTGGCCGAAGGCGTAACAGTTTTGTTACTATTTGCAGCAACCGATTTGGTTAGCTGAGCCAAACAGTAATTTGTAAGCAAACAAATGAGTCACCTAATTGCATGCTTGCCTACGTCATAGCACGCCTCCGCAGGCCCTTCACGGTCTTTTTACGTCACTTAAATATTAATGAGAGACGAAAACGATTTCATGGGGCTTACTGCCTGATTTGCTGAACCAAACAGCAAAGCTACCGGGATTTGAATGCAAGGGTTTACAGGCTATTTATGTTCGCTGTTGGACCACCGGACATTTGCACGCCTCAGCCTGATCAATATGTGTTTGTAACGGTTGCTTAGTGAGCTTAAAATACCTGCATGTTGTTAAACGCAGGACAGGCGACCTTTAGCGAATCGGGCGGTGGAAAATGGGCATGCTTTAACTCTTCCCAGCAAAACTTTTAAACCCTATTTCACTTAAGATTAAGCAAACCAACGCAATTGCGTTTTTCAAAGGCTTAGGTCCTTCGCAATGTCCCGTTATGGTACTGATCAATCAAATACCACACAAATTATTTTCAATAAACNATCAATATGTGTTTGTAACGGTTGCTTAGTGAGCTTAAAATACCTGCATGTTGTTAAACGCAGGACAGGCGACCTTTAGCGAATCGGGCGGTGGAAAATGGGCATGCTTTAACTCTTCCCAGCAAAACTTTTAAACCCTATTTCACTTAAGATTAAGCAAACCAACGCAATTGCGTTTTTCAAAGGCTTAGGTCCTTCGCAATGTCCCGTTATGGTACTGATCAATCAAATACCACACAAATTATTTTCAATAAACTAACCCGCCCTAAAATTTATTTAATGTCAGGTAAACCCTATTTTTATTGACATAATATGGAATTTACGAAGCTGTGGCTTATTTATGGTTTAAGAAAACATGATGCCACAAATAAATGTAATTAGCAGCCCATGTCACACATTCCCAGATATATCCAGATATTTGATGTAGCTATGCTTTTGACTGAGCTCATTTTCAACTCTGTATCTCGTGTTAAATCAGTCGCATGCCGCACGAAATCACCTTGCATGCATGTACTCGATAGCAAAGCACTCTTAAAATGCAAATATTTCTTCGCCATTTTGCAGGCTTTTTCAAGCGAGCCATTCTGCAAAGCGGGACTGCACTTGCTCCTTGGGCGATTGTGAAGAAACCAAGAAAACATCTCACTTTGCTATCTAGAATGTTGAATTGCAATAACTCGACCAAATCTGCAATGGTTGATTGTCTGCGGACGAAAACCTGGAAGTAAGTGGGACAAGTTGTTTCGCGTTAAATTTGAGGCTATTGGTATCACTTATTTAGTTTAAATAAGATACCTAGATTACCGTTATCGTAGGCTAATAAGTCAGCTTTTTGCCTTATTATATCAGTACTTCTGTGTATGAAGTAACGATAGATTCAAACTCCAGTGCTTCCCTGAGCAAAACACTAGATCGACATTGCTCCAATTTAGTGGAACCCTGAACTAAACTAACAATCACCAACTTATAAAATTCAACAAAAATATTTAAAAGCTATATGGTGTATAACTGCAATAGGGCTATAATGAAACAAAGGATAATAATGAAACAAACAATTACAAGTCAAGACTCATACGTGGACAGGATAAAACAGGGTGAGTTTAACAGCTTGCACTGTTTTAACTTCAACTTTTATTGCAGTGAGTTGGTGTCTGTGAACGTCCGACCCGAACCGTACAACTTAGCCTTTGGGCCGGTGGTTGATGGGCCAAGTCGACTTTTGTCAGAAGCCCCTGCAACGCTCATGAAACGCCACGAACTTCTGAATTATGATGTAAGTTGTTAATTGAGGATTTGACTGTTGAATGTTTGTTGTTTCTGCCATGTATTTAAACCACGTTCAATTTGAATACGAGAAATCACATGCAGAACATTGTGACAGGCAAAGACTTAAATTACCATTGACTTTAACTACCCATTTGCATAATACTGCTGATGTCTACATTTTGACATATGCATGTCTTTTAGCAGGAGCTAAGAGTGAACGACACATGACAAAAGTTGAAGTTACTTGTCATATACATTAAATTTTTTTGCAAACATGTGCAGGTCATAAATTTTACATGCCGAAAGCCTTTCAAGAAATAGCAATTCCGTCATCAATTTGCTCGCTAAAAAGTTATTAAATTTTTTCTCTGATTTCTGTGGTTCCACTTTAGGGGCGTTGTACTACATTAAGGAATGGCCTGTCATCGCTAAAACCTAGCTGAAAAGAAAAGCTCTTTAAATCAGGCCGGCCACACAGTTTTTGTTGTGCTATTTTTTCCTAATTAGATCGATATAAATCTTGTTAGGCGGCGTAAGTCCGATACACACAATCCGTAGCTTGCCAATCTAAGCGCATCCATCGATTACTTGGGAAGGTTTGCTGAATCGAAGCTGCTGTAAGCCCTCCANTCCCGTTATGGTACTGATCAATCAAATACCACACAAATTATTTTCAATAAACTAACCCGCCCTAAAATTTATTTAATGTCAGGTAAACCCTATTTTTATTGACATAATATGGAATTTACGAAGCTGTGGCTTATTTATGGTTTAAGAAAACATGATGCCACAAATAAATGTAATTAGCAGCCCATGTCACACATTCCCAGATATATCCAGATATTTGATGTAGCTATGCTTTTGACTGAGCTCATTTTCAACTCTGTATCTCGTGTTAAATCAGTCGCATGCCGCACGAAATCACCTTGCATGCATGTACTCGATAGCAAAGCACTCTTAAAATGCAAATATTTCTTCGCCATTTTGCAGGCTTTTTCAAGCGAGCCATTCTGCAAAGCGGGACTGCACTTGCTCCTTGGGCGATTGTGAAGAAACCAAGAAAACATCTCACTTTGCTATCTAGAATGTTGAATTGCAATAACTCGACCAAATCTGCAATGGTTGATTGTCTGCGGACGAAAACCTGGAAGTAAGTGGGACAAGTTGTTTCGCGTTAAATTTGAGGCTATTGGTATCACTTATTTAGTTTAAATAAGATACCTAGATTACCGTTATCGTAGGCTAATAAGTCAGCTTTTTGCCTTATTATATCAGTACTTCTGTGTATGAAGTAACGATAGATTCAAACTCCAGTGCTTCCCTGAGCAAAACACTAGATCGACANGTTATCGTAGGCTAATAAGTCAGCTTTTTGCCTTATTATATCAGTACTTCTGTGTATGAAGTAACGATAGATTCAAACTCCAGTGCTTCCCTGAGCAAAACACTAGATCGACATTGCTCCAATTTAGTGGAACCCTGAACTAAACTAACAATCACCAACTTATAAAATTCAACAAAAATATTTAAAAGCTATATGGTGTATAACTGCAATAGGGCTATAATGAAACAAAGGATAATAATGAAACAAACAATTACAAGTCAAGACTCATACGTGGACAGGATAAAACAGGGTGAGTTTAACAGCTTGCACTGTTTTAACTTCAACTTTTATTGCAGTGAGTTGGTGTCTGTGAACGTCCGACCCGAACCGTACAACTTAGCCTTTGGGCCGGTGGTTGATGGGCCAAGTCGACTTTTGTCAGAAGCCCCTGCAACGCTCATGAAACGCCACGAACTTCTGAATTATGATGTAAGTTGTTAATTGAGGATTTGACTGTTGAATGTTTGTTGTTTCTGCCATGTATTTAAACCACGTTCAATTTGAATACGAGAAATCACATGCAGAACATTGTGACAGGCAAAGACTTAAATTACCATTGACTTTAACTACCCATTTGCATAATACTGCTGATGTCTACATTTTGACATATGCATGTCTTTTAGCAGGAGCTAAGAGTGAACGACACATGACAAAAGTTGAAGTTACTTGTCATATACATTAAATTTTTTTGCAAACATGTGCAGGTCATAAATTTTACATGCCGAAAGCCTTTCAAGAAATAGCAATTCCGTCATCAATTTGCTCGCTAAAAAGTTATTAAATTTTTTCTCTGATTTCTGTGGTTCCACTTTAGGGGCATTGTACTGCATTAAGGAATGGCCTGTCATCGCTAAAACCTAGCTGAAAAGAAAAGCTCTTTAAATCAGGCCGGCCACACAGTTTTTGTTGTGCTATTTTTTCCTAATTAGATCGATATAAATCTTGTTAGGCGGCGTAAGTCCGATATACACAATCCGTAGCTTGCCAATCTAAGCGCATCCATCGATTACTTGGGAAGGTTTGCTGAATCGAAGCTGCTGTAAGCCCTCCACAATGCTGGGTTGGCGACTAACTCCGAAATACTGGGAAGTACACAAAGCTGCCCTGTGTTGTTGTTGTTGAAAATAGTAATACGTGATGGGAATTACAAAATGCGTTACATAGGTGAAATAAAAACTAGGGTTTCTCAAACTATGGGTCGTGACATTATACCAGAAATACTGGAACTTATCAAACAAATAGAGCATAGTTTTTACTGTGCGATTAACGTAATCTTTTCCTGTACATATGAACCACATGAGACATCCATGTGACATTTTAACAAGTCAATTTCATTTTTTTGTTCTCTTTAAGGCGTCGCGTGTAAATTTCTTTCCTGAAATGGGGTCGCGCAGACAGACAAAATCTTTTAACATCCCATTCAATAATAAACTAATTAAAAAAATAATAAACAAATAAAAAAATTCCTGTTTTAAATTAGTTTTAAACACGTTTTGCAAAGTGTTCCTTTAACAACTTCCCCCAGCACATAATCCTCATTCAACGTTATGCGATTCGACTTATTGTTATCATCATCCAATGGGAATATCCAATTAGCAAGTGGTGAAATAACATTTCAACTTCAATTAGCTACACACCAATGGCGACAGATTGTAAAATTACACCAAAAATCGATCAAAACATGTTAGAAAATATGTGCAGACTGTTCGGCTTGGGAATGGTGTAATGAAAATCTTCGTGACATTTCATATTTATAAGTTACTTAGTAATTTACTTATATTGCACTAAACAATTTGCATTAGTGAAAATATTGCTGTTTGGGCAAGACTTTAAGGCCAATTGTTTATTTATTTCGCATTAAACTTCATGATCATATAAAAGATTATTGAAAATCCAAACTTTCAAACAGTTCCTTTGTCGTGCGTCTCTCTCTCGCCCCTAAGGACGATGTACTTACTAACCCCCCAACCCCCTTTCCCATAGGCCTTGAGTATGCCACAAAAACGGCGCTCACAGAAGGCAATATAACACCAAAACGCCGCCGACAGAGCCAACCTATATTTAAAGCCATTTCAGGTGATGATTGGAGTGTCGCAAGGAGAGGGATTCGGCTACGTACAAGAGCGTCTCAACGTTGCACCAGAACGCTACACGTCAAGCCGATCAGATGGTCCAGGACATAATACGCAGACCATATACCAGCCCAAGGACTTTCACATTGATGTTAAGAAATACGTGGACGCTTTTTACGACCAGAGCAGAGTGGCGCTTAACGTGGTCGAGGATGTAGTGCAGTTTATGTACACCAACTGGATTGACCAGTAAGTGTGGATTTTTTTCTTTTAAGAACTGTTTCAATTTAGAAATCCAGTGTAATCATATTTAGTGTGGTGACACATTTATAACAGTAATTTGCCAGTGCATAAACCTAAGTGCAATGATATAATGTTAAGTGTTACATTTAATTGACACAGCGCAATCTTGAGTATTGAATTTGAGTGCCATAGTAAAAATTAAAGTGTTAAACTAATGACATGGTCTGAAGGTATTTAACGCACAATTAACCTGATCTAAGGTATTTAACGCACAATTAACCTGATCTAAGGTAAAAAATGTATCAAGTTTTATTGTGAAACTAATGGAGATATTATCGATGTAAAGTCTTATAAACACTTACTTAAGTTTTTTTCCATATTTTGTTTCACAGGAGAGATCCGGATTTATTGAAACGCTCGCTGATGGATTTGTACACAGACCGGCAGTGGGTGGAACCTGCAGTGCAAGTGGCGGAGATCCAAAGTGATCTCAAACACGCCGCGTATTTCTACACATTCTGTCACCAACCCGGTATGATGATTGGTAGGGTTGTCATACGTCAGCAATTTCTCGTACATTCTTGTAATTTCGGTCTCAAAATCTGCTCCGGAAACAAATTAAAAAATCCTCAAATGTCCGAAATTTTAACATCTAGTAATACCTGAAGTTTTCAGCACACTTAAATCAGTC
>QXVZ01031709.1:0-11500 GCA_008931825.1 Phallusia fumigata
GAAAGCTACGAATGGATTTTATGGTTCGGTGTGCTGTTACCCTAGCCTCCCACGCAATGGTGTTTCCCTACAAGGGTTTGAGGTGGTGAAATGAAAGCAACGAAAATGTGTACGGGGGTGGCCGGGGATTAACACAAATCCATCACGAGTTTGTTTTGGGGTTTTACACTTCCAACCCAAATTTATAGTTGTTTTGGGGAAAATCTCAATAAGATACAGATCAGTACTTGTGTGTGTGTAAACCATTTTCTACTTTTTGACAAACACTGTTGTCATCATCAGGTGCGTAGAAACGTAGAAAATGTTTTACACATTATTGTATCTGGCTTGTATCTTCTTATTGAGACTATACAAAAGTGAATTGCGTACCTAAGTTTTTAGGAAATGACGAACTTGAGTAGTTTGTGTTGGATGAAAGATTACGTGTTCAAAACGATCTCAAAAATTATGCGAGAGATGTAACCAGTGAACTGTAGTTGTCAAATAACGAGTTTCAAATCACAAATTTCCAAAAGTGATAAAGACAAAAATTGATGGGGTTAAAAACTTTTTTACCACAAACTTAATGTTTTAGCAAAAGCGTTAGTCAATCTTAATGGGTGACCAATTAAAAGCATAACCGATGTTGGTTTTACTGACTAGAAATAAAACATTCAAACAAACACACGAACCAATCGACAAATAGTACGGGCTCCCTTTCAAAAAAACCTCATGACGAAAGTTAAATATTTTCACTTCGCAGACACACAATGGCATGTTGCCAGTAGCTGTTGGCGGAAGCCATATCCCGAATAAAGAAATATTTGCATTTCTCCCTTGGAGTTGAAACTTAGACGTAGGTTAACAAGAATTTCCATTACTTGTTCCCAAAACTCACTGAAATATATTGACCTTAGAGTTGGAAACTACCAATAGTTGTTTGTCGCCACAGTGGGAGTTCGAAAGGCGAGCACCCGAACGCGAAAGTTAACCTTGGGTTGATCGCAGTCACCCTTTAAACCGCAGACACTCATGTCTCCAGCAAGAACGTAGCCGCCAATATTGACCCTGGTGTTATAAAATCTGATAAAACAAACGTCTGCAAACATGCACAGACATTTTAACAAACGTTTAACCGGTCGTTTCGCAAAGCAAACTAAGGTTACTTGGTAATCTTTATTTTACGCATAGTTTTGTGGTTTGGAAAGTACCGGGGAACTGGCGTTTTGGAGTGGGAATTCTTAGGAACAGAAGTTTTTAAATCGATATGTCTTCCCTTATTGAGTTTACGAACAAACGGCATGGCTATTTACTCTACCTTATAGTTGGTTTTAGCAAAGATCCAAACAACTTTCCGCGTTCGGGTTCTGGTTACATCGCCTACCTTTATTTGCGTGCTGTTATCGGACGTGTTTTCGAATTCTGTTGACGCACAGAAGAACTTCCCAATCTATTTTAAACCTCATTCTCCCAATNAGTTCGAAAGGCGAGCACCCGAACGCAAAAGTTAACCTTGGGTTGATCGCAGTCACCCTTTAAACCGCAGACACTCATGTCTCCAGCAAGAACGTAGCCGCCAATATTGACCCTGGTGTTATAAATTCTGATAAAACAAACGTCTGCAAACATGCACAGACATTTTAACAAACGTTTAACCGGTCGTTTCGCAAAGCAAACTAAGGTTACTTGGTAATCTTTATTTTACGCATAGTTTTGTGGTTTGGAAAGTACCGGGGAACTGGCGTTTTGGAGTGGGAATTCTTAGGAACAGAAGTTTTTAAATCGATATGTCTTCCCTTATTGAGTTTACGAACAAACGGCATGGCTATTTACTCTACCTTATAGTTGGTTTTAGCAAAGATCCAAACAACTTTCCGCGTTCGGGTTCTGGTTACATCGCCTACCTTTATTTGCGTGCTGTTATCGGACGTGTTTTCGAATTCTGTTGACGCACAGAAGAACTTCCCAATCTATTTTAAACCTCATTCTCCCAATTTCCCATTGCGCTCTTACGGGGAATCTAGAATTATTTTTATTTTTACAGAAGCATCATAGCGACGTTAAATGTTCGATATCGATTGGGTTGATAACTATATGTTTTCTATCTTTTCGATGTTACACTGTATTGCAGACATTCTGGCAAACTTTCGGTTTGGTGTTTTGTTTTCCATGATGACCCCTATAAAACGATTTAGGTGGGTGTAATTACTGCGTTTAAAGCATCTATACTAAAACATGCTGCTGTTGTTTAGAAATTTGGAAAAATGTTATGTCAGCAAAAAAGACAAATCGGCCAAAATGACAAACAACGTTATTATGCCTAGTTATTAATTTAATAGAAGATGAGTTTTGATAGGTATTCATAATGGCTAAGCAGCTTAAAGTGTCTTGTATGTACACGTGTATATGTTTTTAGTTGCCTAGAGCTTTAATAAACGCGATAGTTTTAGTAGCTTTTTAGGTAAGTCCTTAAAACGGTTGCCTTCCACCAAACGGACCAAGTTTAGGATTTCAAAATTACCCCAAAACCCAAATACTTTTACTCTAATATTTACTTTGCGGGCTTTATGTGATAACAAAAAGGAAATCCTAAGTTTATTGATCTTATAGCAATGTCTATCAAATTTAACGTTCACTTTAGCCACTGTCAAAAGATAAAATTTGCCATGTCACAAGTAAATATTGACCCTCTCTGAAACACGAACTCACGAAGTCGTAGTCTTTATTTTATTTGACTTTTTTGTACAAAGAAAGCGGGAAGAATAAACGTATAATACCGTTTTCATTTCAGTGAGGGCGCGGATAAAATAGTACAATGATAACACATGGAATAGCAAGAAGCGGTGTAAAGCATATGTTGAGAAACACCATAACATATTTATGGAAAAAATATTCGCAAATGTAATTAAGATTTCGATAATAACAAAAGAGCTATAGTGCACAGCACAAAAACTGTATGAATGATAAATTTTTATAGCACGGTTTGACAGGCAAATTTTTCCTTATGCGTTTGCGTTAAACTTAGATGCGTCTAATAAAAAGCAAATGTAAACGGCGAATATTCCTTGAATATAATTTGTGCCATGCCAACAGCGTTTGTCTAAATTTTTTACACACAAGTACTGGCTTATACCTTCTCATTAAGACTATTTGAAACCGTAAAAAAGCAAGTTTACAATTTACAGCGCTGGCGTTTTCGGCATAATTTTTTTGTAATTAGTACAAAATAAAAAATGTCAGTGAAGCCCAAACCGTATGAATCCCTAACATTTTAAATGTTACATGTTGTTTTCGAATTTGATAGAAAAACGGCTCAGCCTTGTACTTAAACAGGTTACAATTCAATTGTGCCACAACATGCACAACAGCTCGAAACAAAAAGGCAGGACAACCTATATCGAAAAGCGCAGAAGGAACAAAGTTTGGCGTGTAAAAAAGATAAAAAAAAAACATATTTACACCGAAATGAGGCAATTATATCGTTTTACAAGGCATGAGGTTATCAAAGGCATCCAGATGCATCTGTGCGTGGTCAGAATAGGCTTCCTCGACTAAGTTATTGAAACGATCGCATCTTGTTTGTGAGATTTCTTTCAGTTTTCCACCAGTTGTCATTGCCGTAATCTGCACATTGCAATGTTTTTGGTTTTAGCAAAATATGGAGCACAGGGGGACAGTTGTTTTAAAACAAGTTGTCAGATAGATTTTAACGATTTAATCGACCTCATTCTAATGATGTCATAGGTAATTCTGACGTCAGGTGAAAAAGAGCAATTAAGTCAGCAGTAAAATGCTTGTAAAGTAAATAAACTTTTATTTAAGGCGATGGTACAGTTTTAGTAAACGAATACTGTGTTTTTGTGGATCTAAAGCTATTTAATACTGATTTGTTACTCCATTTTATCTAGTCAGTCAAGCTTTTGGTCAAGGACCACAACTTGATTATCGTAAAAATAACATCTAAGATCATGTTTACCTACTTCTGACCGAATTAGTTTGTCCAGCAAACTCAAACTTGTGAAGCCACAAACGTTTATCGATGACAAATATTGACTTTTGTCGTTATGACGTAGTCTTTAAAATATTTTATACGCGTTGACTCCGAAGATTGCGCTGTTGGATGATGACGTTTACTATTTAGTATGTCGAGGTCGATGTGAAGAGAAAAATGTTGTAAAGTCAACCGCAAACATTACATTGTATTTAAAATGCTCCTTAAAAGTTAAGATAAAGTGGGAAGCACACCTTAGAAACGCTGTTTGAACTTTTAACGAACCAGCTAAGTTGTATTTATTAATACAAAAACAAAATACTGCGACGCAAAATGTTTGAAATTTACGCCCTGTGAAATTAAAACGATTCAGTGTCTAAGAACCACAGGATTAAACCATAAACTCTTACCTGAGTCTGGCATGCTTGTTCCAACGCAACCATGAGATCAAATGCAATTGCAACCGAACCACCAATAGTCGATACCCCGTGGTTGCCCATCATCAGGATCCGGTTGTTGTCTGAAGATTCGAAACGAATGTTTGTTAAACGGTGAAATTTCGATCGTGTATTGTTAATAGGACAAATTGGTACGAACTTCGAACTAGTTCTTACTGATTGTAAATTGTTGGTTTAAATGTAGCGGTACCAGTTTTCCTCAAAGTAAAACGTTTGTTTCAAAGCCGGGGATGGGCAAACGTTTTGGCTGACGGGTCAGATTTTTTAAATTTTCTAGCGGGCCGTGTAAATATGGACAAGCACTACCAGAAAATCGCTCGCAAGTCCTAGACAAATGTAAGAGAATAATGAATTGGGCGAGACACTTCTTTGTGATAACATCTCGCCTGCCAGAATAAAAGGCTTCACGGGCTAAAATTGGCCCGCGGGCTGTGGGTAGACCACCCCTATTCTGGACTTGATTTTAGCTTATAAACACTATAGCTGTGCTGAAAACACTTATTTTAATTACGGTAAAGCTTGATTTGATTGCCTTGTAATACAATCATGGCAAACTGAACCAAAACTAGTACCTGGCAGAAATACATTTGCTTTGAGCAAACAGGACTTAAAGCAACTCACCGCCAAGTTTATCAAACCAACGATCAAATTCGCGGCTGTAATCTTTACTGGCATCGCTGAAATCCCGATCGTACGAAATCTCGTTGATGATTTCTATGCAGCTGACGCTGATGCACCGGACTTTGAAGTCTTCCAGACAGCCTGTTGAACAAAGTGAGAGGCTTGTGAACAGATAGTGAATGTGTGCACAGCAATTTTGACCGATTCCCGGAATTCGTGGGGCGTATTTCAAGATGAGATTTTTAGTTTGCAGTGCAACTTGTATGGTTAAACTTTGCTTTACGAATATTTTGTTTTATACAAGTTAGCGGCGGGGGTACTAGGGGTACTAATTTGGATTAAATCCAACGCACCATTGACCTTCAAACCCGTTTCTAGCCGTTGAACTGTCGTCCCAAAATTTTTACTTCTTGTTTGAAAATTAGGAACGCAAGACGCAAACTTGGAGAGTAGCTAATTTAAAAATATAACTGCCAGAGAACTTGTATGTAGTGAATACATTGCATCGGAAACATTTCAACAATCGCTGTTGTCATCATCAGTGCGTAATGAAATTTAAGTGACAAAAACTGAAAAAAAAATAATAAAAAACTGAAGGTTGAAAATACTAACAGAACTTACACAAAGTAGTTGCATATGTTGGGTGACAATGAAAAATCGCAGTGCACTCAGGTCGTCTACGATACGTTGTGAGATGAAACCCGATGTCTGTCTTAGTCAGGTGAGCTTTGCCCTCGACCACTTTTCCCGTCTCTGTGTCGATCGCGGCCAAACACTCCGGGGTTACATCTGCGCAACAAGTAGTTGTAATGCAGTTTGCTAAGGAGAACGGCATGTTTGTGTACAGGTTAGGTGCTGCGGTTTGAGGGGGCGTAGAAAATTTGTGAACGTGCTCTCGTACAGCGCTTGGTAAATGGGTCAACGTCTGGTTTAGAGGGTGAATGAAGAAACATGTAATAACACTTTTATCGCGTAACTGTTTGCAAAGTCCACTATAAATGCTATTACCTATGGTTACGTTTTAATCATAAGTGCATTGCGACGCAATGGGTTTCCAATTTTGTACAGCAAATAAAGAAACAAAAACGGCAACACTGTATGTAACATTGGAACAAAAGCAGGAAAAACTAACAACCAAAATGGTACGCCAGTTGTTACCCAACGCGTAATACTAGTCTATACCCCTGAACTGCGAAACTGTACAATACCAACGTGAAAAAATGTTTACATTTCCCCAAGCACTAGTAACTGCAATATTTAGATTTGCGCACATAATGCCACCTATATGAAAAGCACCTACCTTTCCACAGTATTCCGTACGGAACGAGCAAAATTACATTTCCTTCGCCATCTCTTGCACGAGCCAAAGCCGAAACGTGGTTGAAAATTCCGTCATTTACACCGATCCGATACCTGAAACGTTTCGTGGTTATTGCNGTTGTCTGAAGATTCGAAACGAATGTTTGTAAAACTGTGATTTTTCGATAGTGTATTAATAATAGGACAAATTGGTACGAACTTCGAACTTGTTCTTGTTGATTGTAAATTGTGGGTTTAAATGAAGTGGTATAAGTTTTTCCTCAAAGTAAAACGTTTGTTTTAAAGCCCGGAATGGGCAAACGATTTAGCTGACAGGTCAGAGTTTTTAAAATTTGTCTGGCGGGCCGTGTGAATATGGACAAGCACTACCGGAAAATCGCACGCAAGTCATAGACAAATGTAAGAGAATAATGAATTTGGCGAGACACCTCTTTGTGATAACATCTGGCTTGCCAGAATAAAAGGCTTCACGGGCTAAAATTGGCCCGCCTGCTGTGGGTAGACCACCCCTATTCCGGACTTGATTTTAGCTTATAAACACTATAGCTGTGCTGAAAACACTTATTTTAATTACGGTAAAGCTTGATTTGATTGCCTTGTAATACAATCATGGCAAACTGAACCAAAACTAGTACCTGGCAGAAATACATTTGCTTTGAGCAAACAGGACTTAAAGCAACTCACCGCCAAGTTTATCAAACCAGCGATCAAATTCGCGGCTGTAATCTTTACTGGCATCGCTGAAATCCCGGTCGTACGAAATCTCGTTGATGATTTCTATGCAGCTGACGCTGATGCACCGGACTTCGAAGTCTTCCAGACAGCCTGTTGAACAAAGTGAGAGGCTTGTGAACAGATAGTGAATGTGTGCACAGCAATTTTGACCGATTCTCGGAATTCGTGGGACGTATTTCAAGATGAGATTTTTAGTTTGCAGTGCAACTTGTATGGTTAAACTTTGTTTTACAAATATTTTGTTTTATACAAGTTAGCGGCCGCGCTGATTTTTGGGTGTGGGTACTAATTTGAAATGAATCCAATGTTACTATTGGCATTTCAAGCCTCTGAACTGTTGTCCCTAATTTGTTCACTGATTGTTTTAAAGTCACGTCGGACTTAAAGAGCAGCTTAATTAAAACATAACTGCCAGAGAACTTGTATAAAGTGAATACATTGTATTGTAAACGTTTCGACCATCGCTGTTGTCGTCATCAGTACGTAATGAAATTAACAAATACTGAAAAAAATATGTAACAGAACTTACACAAAGTAGTTGCATATGTTGGGTGGCAATGAAAAATCGCAGTGCACTCAGGTCGTCTACGATACGTTGTGAGATGAAACCCGATGTCTGTCTTAGTCAGGTGAGCTTTGCCCTCGACCACTTTTCCCGTCTCTGTGTCGATCGCGGCCAAACACTCCGGGGTTACATCTGCGCAACAAGTAGTTGTAATGCAGTTTGCTAAGGAGAACGGCATGTTTGTGTACAGGTTAGGTGCTGCGGTTTGAGGGGGCGTAGAAAATTTGTGAACGTGCTCTCGTACAGCGCTTGGTAAATGGGTCAACGTCTGGTTTAGAGGGTGAATGAAGAAACATGTAATAACACTTTTATCGCGTAACTGTTTGCAAAGTCCACTATAAATGCTATTACCTATGGTTACGTTTTAATCATAAGTGCATTGCGACGCAATGGGTTTCCAATTTTGTACAGCAAATAAAGAAACAAAAACGGCAACACTGTATGTAACATTGGAACAAAAGCAGGAAAAACTAACAACCAAAATGGTACGCCAGTTGTTACCCAACGCGTAATACTAGTCTATACCCCTGAACTGCGAAACTGTACAATACCAACGTGAAAAAATGTTTACATTTCCCCAAGCACTAGTAACTGCAATATTTAGATTTGCGCACATAATGCCACCTATATGAAAAGCACCTACCTTTCCACAGTATTCCGTACGGAACGAGCAAAATTACATTTCCTTCGCCATCTCTTGCACGAGCCAAAGCCGAAACGTGGTTGAAAATTCCGTCATTTACACCGATCCGATACCTGAAACGTTTCGTGGTTATTGCTGTTTGATATTCTTCACTAAATCACTTTAGCAACAAGCTTGCAACACATGGATTACATATTGCCTGATTCTTAGCGACGTAAAATGCCTTTAACAAGTTTGTATTTCATCTTGCTTCATGTCAAAGCTATCAAATCCTTAATTACGCTTTGGTTTAAATCATGTTTAAAAATTAGGCTCGTATGTGTGAAAACAGCAGGCTTAGTAAACGCAAAACTTGATCAAATACAAGTTACCCGAAAAAAACCTGCCAACTTAGCTCATAGCTATAAATCCAAAACACAAACAGCGGCTTACCAGTCGAGAGCTCTGCAAGCCAACGCCAACTCCTTCCTCACTGTCGCGTTGTCTTTTATCTTCGGTGTGTTAAAGAGTTTGACGCTGCTTGGTTCAGAGCCGGGTGCCATAGCAGTGTTTCACAAAATATTTTCGAAGCTATCTGGGACTACGATACTTATCTGCGAAATTAAAGCAAATGTTTTAGGGTTGGGATACAGTTACGGTTTATCAGCGTGTTCTGCCAGATAGCTGAAGTTGTAACTTTTGTACAAAAATGTTCACAAAGTTGTAACGTGTTAAACAAGTATACTTTTTCTGAATGCTAGTAATTCAGTAAACTTTTTAGTGAGGTGTTGTTTACTTTTTTCTCATGCAAGTAATCATATAACGAGTGATATTACTAACTAGGTCTAGTAAAACTAATTTCCCATTGAAGACAGTTTTCCCAATATTCGTTTTTTTAACAACTTGTTACTTTACTCATCATTCGACAACCGGGTATTTAAGTTTCAGGTATTCGAAAAATATGTTTCCGAATAATTGCTATTGACGTTGAGTTTGTCAGGTTTTGCAACTCTGCAAGTGAGTTCGCCGAGTACTCGTCTCACTCGGAAAGTACCGTCGTCGAGTAGTCAAAACTCGGCGAGTAACATCTCCAAGTACTCGTTACAATTAGATTACCTTAAGTTTTCCTTACTTAGGGGTGCGAGTATTTTTTACATGTAGAAACAAGCTGAATACATGTTAAAAAGAAAAACCGAAGCCATATTCAAATAACCGCAAACCACATTCAATGTACGGTTTTAATTTTATCTACCCGCAATCATACACGACAGACCAAGTAGACATCTATGCTGTAGCTCCATTTGCAGTCTGGCAAAACACAAACTGCTTCCCCATTTATACTCTTCTCTACGCAATCGAGAAATTTCATCAGAGTTTCAAGCGGGTTTTCCCGTCAGCGCACAATCCGCACTCTCTCGAAACAGCTTGAATTCTTTGACGTCATACCCACGCCGCGTCACGTGCCAAGCGATGACCAATCACAGCCCGCCATATCGGTTCAGTTGTGTCAGGAAGATCGCTTTGGAAAAAGGCGTGTTGCTCAATGGGGCTTAGTTTAATTTATTGCGTCTGGCCAAGAAAGTACACCAGACCACCTCATTGAAAATTGAAACTAAAGTTGGCTAAATTCAAAAACAATATGATTAAAACAAACTATAGAGAGCAGCGGTTTCACGGCTGTACACTTTGTCAATTCAACGGCACTTTCACTTGCACCCAGTGTCATTAAACTTCTGCCTAGAGTATGACGCAACAAAAAGGTACCGAAGCAATGTCATAACACAGACAAGCCAAGCGTAAATGATGGTCTTTGCAACCACTCAAAATAACACAGAAAAGGTTTGATAGATTCAAATCTTAAATGTTTTCCGAAACTCCTTTTCGCTGACTTATTGGAAAAGGTCCCCGTTTAAAAATAACCGTAGGGACATGGTTATTTTCGATACTCGAAAATCCCATTGTGCCACTGAAAGAAGTTTGGGCTATTAGGAGCAAACACTTTAAACTGCAGTTGTGGTCAATGCGTTTGTTCTAACGTGTAAAATGTTAAGAGAAGCACTGGTTTCATTGTTTTCTAATATCCAACGACTGCCCACTTGATTATTCAACACCAAATAAAAAAGACAAAGCGATCCTGCAAAACATTACCAATGGCCCCCTTTTGCGAAACGTGCCCCCAAAAACAACAACACAAAAAAATAAAACCCGCTAAATTTACAATCATTAGTTTGCTTGTAAAACGGCGCGACAAGCAGGCGCAATTTACGACCACGCAGCGAAAGTGGAAAACATGTAAAGCAGAGTTCACGGACCAGGTTATGGGGTTTCACATCACAACAACAAGGCGTTATTGTGTGTAATGATGACGCGCCGCAAGCTTAGGGTTACGAGCATGAGCTTGGCGCCCTTGCCAAAAACGAGGGGTTTTCCTAGCCAGCCCACGTCAACTTTACCTGCGGGGAACCGCAAACTTGGGGTGGCGAAAGCCTTCCCCTATTGTTAGTCCGGGTCTTAGTTCACCTGTCGCTTTACGAGTGCCTGTACTGAGAATTTATCAGTGGCTCTGCCGTCAGGAGCCGTTCCTCTTGTTTGCGCCGGTTTGTAAATATTACAAAAACTTGTTGCAAATATTTGTCCCTCGCACTCGGTTCTAGGAATACGGTCGTGATTGCATGACTCCGACGCCCATGTGATCTTCCAATCAGACAAGTTTGCCATGGTGCAACACTTTCATGGAGGTTTTATTGACCTTCCAAGATACGGCAGTTGTCTTTACTACACAGACGTTCGCCGTTCCGGGCTTTCCACTTCGAGTCTCATCGCAAAAGTGCCGCAGGTGTCGACTCCATCATAAATCTATCTTAAATCCCTCCTAGTCTTAATTTTCTTGATAATCTCAAATTTTGTTGTTTTCTTTGTTGCTTACCCTACAGTTGTTACTGTTATTTGTGTGACGTAATTCGCGTTGCTTAATTTTCGGGACGGTATTGAGAAACACCGGATCTTTCCGATAAGAAATTTATTCTACTTTCATCACTGATGCTAATGTAACATTTTTCGCACTTGTGAAGAATCAATAAGTTGCATAACCACAACAAATGGCCGAATCAACGTGTGGGTTTTGTTTTAAGGTCGTCAGTTCGATCCTCACCGGGGACTGATCTTTCAGAACACTGTCTCACCGCGTAAGAAAACCCAAAGTCTGGTTA
>QXVZ01031710.1:0-34204 GCA_008931825.1 Phallusia fumigata
TTAACAACAAGTAATATCTACTTTTGTTCTTTTTAGGTCCGTTCGTGATGAACAAGCCGGAGGAAATTCAATCAACATTCCTCGACTTTCAACTGGGAAGAAATGGTTTCGAGCGCGCCCCCCAGTGGCGGAGCGAGCGCTCCAAGGCGTGAAATAGCGCCACCTAATGGATTTCTCCCCTCCTCCCAGACCTCAAACTTTAATTGAACGTTCCAGAATTCATCCGTCTTATTGTTTAACCGCTTTTTCATGCAGCGGTGTGTGTCTCTTTGCCGCCGTCTAGCGGACGTATTTTAGGGCAATTTGCCAAAACCTTTAACGAATAATTTTTTGCACTTGAAGATAATTTTTATTCTTGCGGCAAAGAGTGTATTTGCTGTTTGTTGGGCATTTGCGCGGAGGCGGTAAAAAACATTTAAACCAGATTTAATATACTTCACAACAGAAACGCGGTTTTGGACAATTCAACATAAACGATGTCACAATTAAGTATATTGTGTTGTTTGACAGAATGTTAATCTTTCATACAGTTTAATGTAATTTTCGACTTGTTTCGTTCTACCAACTGTTCCACGCGACAACAAAACTGCAAATAGATTACGACTCGCCTATTTGGTTGTCTTAAAAACTAACATGCTATTTTGTTTTACTTCAAATCTAACAGTTTGTGTGTTAAATGAAGCATAGCACACATTTCGACGTCATAAATTGTATTTACTTCTTATCTTCTGGTTTGCATTCATAAAATACAACCGCCCTTGTAAAGCTTTAAACTGCCCAAGTTTTTTTGTTTTCCAGCAGTTATTTGCAATCTCGACTTTGCTATTTAAACCAATCGTATACATATGCCTACACTGAAATTTACGGTTCTAATGTAAACTTCCACTTTATCACAACTTAAAGGGCAATAAATTTCGTTTTTTTCCTTCCACTGCACGACAAAACCAAACTGTCCAATGTAAATTCTAACTTTAATTGCAGGTAGTGTTGTTTCTATGTTGTCTGTGTTATTTCGCGCTTACTCAACAACACCTCGTCGTTTTGTGGTCGTCATCTAATCAATCGCAAACCGTCAGTACATGACTGTAGCTATAACGTCGGTAGCGTAGAGATCCCTCCGAGATTCCGTAGAAGTAGTTTGTGTGTGTTTCCATTCTTACCAACCCGGTCTTCCAACGCCCTGGCAAAGCCCATTCACAAATCTGATGCAACCGCGGTACCGTTGGGGAAGTCCCCTCAAACTTGAATTTTACTTCTTCGACTTTTCTTGTCCGCACCGGGTTTCTTAACGAGCTTTGTGCATTCAAGCGTAAAAAAACGTCGAAATCTTGTCTTCGCGCGTTTAATTTGTCCAAAAAAAAAATGTTTTGGATAATTGCACAAAGCTCGTTTGGGAACCCGTTTCAAGCAATCCGGCAAGTCATGTATGTAATAAATACCACTGTTTTGCATCCCGCTTTAACACAATACGCTACTTGGTTTGTGACGTCATAGTGATGTTTTTGTCGGCACTTTCGCGTTGTGAAATAAATCGTAACGATGTCTGTAATTTTTGATGTTTGGTATGAAATTATTGATTGGGTGAAATCCGTTGTTGTAGAAAGCAAAAAGAGTCTCGAAACAACGACCTTGAAAATAACCTTAAAAACCAGCAATTCGACGTTTTTTTGTGGTACAGAGTTTACATCCAGAAAGAGATCGTTTTCGCTTTTTAAAAATTTTAGTTTTAAACCAACAGCAGCAGAACGAATTGAGTAAGATAAATGACCAACTAATATTATTCGGAAAGTTTCATTAAAATCAAATAACCGACACGCACAACAATATATTCGCAAGATAGTAAAAAATCCGTATAAGTTAGGATTACGAATTTGACTGACGCTGTCCCATAAGGAAGCAGGAAATTTTACAAGCTCTGGGAAGAACAGGTAATTTTTGGTTCATTTACACAATCTGAGCCTTTGCACAGAAGCTGCTAGTTTTGTCTCAGCAAAATATTCTGAGTTAGAGGCTAACACTAACCACCGATGTTAAGTAAAGAGGGTGAGGTTCGACAGGAAAAGACCCTGCCGGATAGTTTCACCCATATTGTCTGCTGTGGCTTGAATCAATTCTCACTCAAGAATCCCAGCCTATTAACACCGCAAACCATCATTGTAACTTCTACCAATGCAGCAAGACATTTTAAAAATTCGAAGATCTCATCCACTTAGCAAGCTACCTGATTAATGTACATACTTTGGCCTAGCAAAATAATAGAAAGATTCAATTCGAACCAAAACCGAAGTACACAATGGGACTAACTGTGGCTCAACCCTAAATAGGTCGTAGAATTAAAATAATAGACATCAATCGTAAGCAAAAAAAGGTGGTTACTGATATGCTTAGACAAATATACAGGTGTTTACCGGTTGATGGACGTAGAATGTGTGGAGGTTGCTGATGCCGTGACGTAAGTAGAGAAGATGGCGCATCTGTAGCGGAGAAAATTAAAATTAAAATTAAAATTAAAATTGATTTCACGCTCGCGTAAAAAAATGATAAAAAATGCGGCGTGCTTGATGGATATGCAAAAAAACGAACACGCCTGAGCTACAAGAGGCGCTATAAATATATTTCTCCCTAAATCGTTTAAACATCCTCTTCAATAACGTTTAGTAGTCAAAGTGCAAATGCTACCGTCAACATTACTAGCACAAATTATTGCGGCAGGCCCTAACTGTCACAATAAACTCTTCGTCCTCACCTCATTCCAGGTTTTCCAATGCGAAATTTCAACAACCTAGTTTAGCAGCCCGTGGTACGTTTCAGCAAATTCCACAAACTTTTGTTGAGGCTCTAAGCTGAACAAGATAAATAATGTTTTACGTTTTTTAAAAAGCTTAAATAAGGGCATTGGTAACTGACATCTTACTACATAGTATCTTATAAGCCATTCTCAATCACAGCAAACTCTGACAGTTTACAAACAAAACTGCTCTTTAACAACGTAAACATTGAGCACATTTTTCTTGACGCCTCAAGTCAACTTCACAAACTGCGCGAGGCTCAGATTTACGCGCGAGAAATTCCAACACGGATTGGTTGCAGTGCGTTTGAGGCTCAGTCATGCGTGTCAAGTTAAAGCAAATAATAAATTTTGGGGTGTGTTTTTACCAAGGATATTCGCTTGCCATTGGAACTACAGAACTACACCACAATGAAGTAAATAAACTTAATGTCAAAATTCAAAGGCAACAAAATATAACCAATCTAAACGATTACTTAAATAAACATGTACTTTTATGTGAACACAGCCAATCTATCATGCATGATCATTTTACTTTCAGGCAACACAACAAGAATACAACAGGTTTGTCAAAAAATTTGGGAACAAAGTTTTACTTTGATCCACCGGTGGGTATCACTTGTAACTGACCTTATCTATTCAAGTTTGATGAATTCAAGCATGTATTTGTGAAATCAGTATTTTATCAGTGCACTGTATGGCAGCATGAACGATTAATTAACTCCGTCTGAGGTAACAAACGTAAAACAACTATTTTTTCCCCCATGATCCTGTTCCCAATCATTATTTGGCTGGGTGATGGGTGTTTTAGTCATAGTGCTGTTGCACTGGTTCAAAACCTTTTTTATTCCACATATGCATTTAGCCAACATTCCAAGCCTAAATTCTCCCATCGGAAAGCCAGCTCGTAAATAATATGTTAAATCAGTATATGGCAGTTGATGATGCGGTGTCAGTTTTGGATCAGTGCTTTACCTATTATCGCAATTTAAATTCTTCGCAAGCCAAACTGGCTCCATGAAGGTTATAATCCGACGTGACGTATGAGAAACCTGGGTCACAAACTAACTTCCGATTCGCTTCTGCTTCTGTAAATACTTCGCACTTCTATTTAAAAACCCGAAGATAAAATTAGAACGAGGCGATCGCGCGTTTCTCGATTCAAAAACCGCCCGAAGTTATTTGCAGCGCTGCATGATTGCCAGGAATGCGATGACGTCATCATGAATTTCAACGTCACAAGTGAACTTGTGTCGAAATAGTTCAGGTGTTAATTTCATACATTAAGCAACTGTTGGCCTCTCGGCCGTTTCCTTTTTGGGGGCAAAATGTCTGGGGGGACTTTAAATTTTACGTGTATCATGTGTTAACGAAAATTTGAGAGATAGATTGTTGTTGTTTTTGAAACAGCAATAGAAAGGATGCGAGGAGGCCTAAGCGTATAAATTTGTTCTGAAGGTTCATAAAAATATTTCAACTTTTTTCTTAACCCCCTTTTTTTGACTACTCAACTTAATTCGGCCCTGGCTGCACCTTTTACTCTTTAACCTGATAAAATTATTTCTAACTCTTGCCAACTAAATACTTTTAAGTTACCTTGTAACCTTTTATACATCTCTTCTAAAGCTCGTGTTTCTGTTTCTGCTGCATTAAGACAACACAGATGTATTTGATGCGTTCATTTTTTATTCCTTCAAAATATTCTTGTTGTTTTCATTTTGTCGTAGTTTTTATACACAGCCGTACACAGGGACCACTCGGCCTACAGTCGGAATACGCGTACCGAAGTACAAGTAATATTCACACGTACAATCACACAGACAGACAGACGGACAAGGATAATATAACAAGCATACAGCAACACGCGCACAGACGGCGGTCCAACAAGCAACAACAACAAAATTCATGTTGTCCGAAACAGTCAAACAATTGCGTTAGTTTTTTTTAAGGTTGTCTTATTGTTTAGGGAAAATTCCTCAAGTTGTTTTGGGGAAATGTTTGTTGTTTGGGGAAGTCCCTAATGGGTGGGGAAACTTTTGAAACATTCAGAACCCTCCGAACACGGCGCGACTTTCACAACAACGACAAAGAAACAGCGGTTTCGGGTTTTCGGGATAAAGCGATTGTTTGCAAGAAAAAAACGCGAACGAAAAAAACAACGGGTGGAAAACGCAACAATAAAATCCAAGTGCGCGAAAAAAACAAAAAAACTAAACAAAACGGGGTATTTCCCGCTTTGCGTACCGCCTAACCTACTGTTCGAAATGTTGTGGTTACAACCTTATGTGATGCGTTTGGTGTGGACTGTTTTAAGCCAAAAGAAATCGGTTTGATGTTGTAGGATGACTCAGTTGGTTGAACAAAACCTGGATTTGCTAGCTGCGTTAAGGGATGCAAGTTTAAGCAAAAAAAAGTTGCCCAGTTTACGACGTTACAAAATGACTTAATTGGCTGAACAAATCCTACAGGCCTCCGATGAATCTAGGGTGATTTATTATTTTGCAGTAAAGGCTCCGGGAAGCACTTTTAGTCGTTTGTGTGAACGCCCTCTTGGTCGAAGGAGTTAAACATTCGTTTTCTCCTAAACAACTGTCGTCCTCAGCAGAACCTCTCCGCCGAGCTACGCGCGCTGACTCGATAAAGAACGACAGCTGTTCGATTGTTACGCGACGAAACGTCATAAGCGACCCGACGATGGCCTTGTCAGCGGCGCGCGGTCGTTGCTATGGGAGACGCGCGGGCTTTAATGCAAATCAGCGGTTGCCATGGAGACAGGGGAAGCACCGTGACTTGTATCGCGGATTCGAAATTCATTGTGCTCGACAGCACCGATGTCACGTGGTTTCGTGTTTGCATAGCTTGCTTTGTTACGTCATCACTGCGTCGGTTTTACGTCATAATGGTGAGGGGTCCGTCGTAGTTTGCAACGGGGTCGCGCGGCGCGGGGTTATTTGATGGATGAAGTTTAAAAAACGAAAATGGAAAAGTAATTATGACAACATAGAAATCTGAGCGTCGCTTGGCGACGGGGTCACGTGATGGTCACTGCGGGCTGGGGGGATAATAATTTTCTAACTCGGCCCCAGAGCGAGTAGGTAAAAGATTTGTGGAAGAAAAAGATTCGAGGAGTTCCTATGAGCAGCTTATCATCTCCACGCTGTTGCAATGGCTTAACACTGTCTGCGCGGAGCTTGACGCCGGCGCGCTCGTTCGGCCGGGAATCGGCGCTGCGTTTCCCGCATCGTCCTTTTTTGCGCCCCGGGGTTTTCTCCAACGCGGTTTAAGGTCATTGCCAGCCACCAGCTGGAAAGGTTCGCCTGTTCCGTTCGCGCAAATCCGCACGTGTGACGTTTGGGCGGTGGTTTGGGGCGGTAGGGCGCCTCCTGCGCTGCGTGGCGCCTCCTTCTGATGTAGGGATGGGTTGTAGCTGGTAGAAGGGCCAGCCTGCCAGCAGTTCTTGCCCACAACCGACAAGGGGTCCTCCTTAGCCGCAACCGGCGACGACAAGGTAAGTGACGACATCCTATCAGCGCTGGGACTTGCACAGGACATCGCCATCACCGAAGTGTCAGACCTTGATCTCGGCAGCTGCGGGTCCTGGCTCCTCGATCGGCTCTGTACCGCACTCTGGTGGTTGCTAAGCACCTGCTGCTTGGTGCCACGCAACGCCCGATAGTCGTAGGCCGAGCGCACGTTCAGGTTGAACGACTTCTTGAGCACTTTGGGGCTTCGCGTCTTACGGGAGATGAACGAGTCCGTCCGCGGGGATTTGGGCGACGCAAAGCCGCCGCCGACGAAATACGAACCTGATGTCGGGTCAGTGATACTGCGGTTGCGCGGCGACGGCGGAGACGCTACGTCATCGTCGGCGTGACGCATTTCGACGTCATTGCTCATGCGTGACGTCACCGGGGGGTTCCCGTTTTGATAGAAAGCGTTCGGGGTGTTTGGGGCGGTCGCGGCGCGGGTGAAATCTGGAAGACGGGGACGGCGTCGCTCAGTGGACCCGGGTTGAGATGAGTTGCTGCCGAGGACGGCGTAGAGGTGCTTGCTGGAGAGACCGAAGCCAGGTTTGCACCGCGGGAGGCTGTTCGACTTCTGCATGTCGTGTTTTCCGTGTGCAGGAAGTTCGTAATTGCGCGCGTAAGGAATCGCGTCGTCGCGTTCTTCTTCGCATTCATCTTCGCGTCCATCGCTCCCTAAGCGCCGCGAATGGGGTTCGGTGGGGGGCGCCGATACATGGAGGTCCAAAATCACCCCAGCTCCCCCGGGGGTCGTCACGTTGGGGTACAAATGTCTCTCCAGGCCCCTTCCGTTGCAGTCGGAGGTATGGGGGCCCTGGGTGACGGGTAAATCCCCGAATGCAGTCTTATCCAGGGCAGGTCCCTTCCTTCGCCGACAGAACGATGAAATCGCCGTCTTTGTCGGCTTCGTCGGCTCAACGCTTGTTGTCGTCTTAGGAGGTTGAACTTCAATTTTCGGGATAGAGGGCTGGTGCAGGTTAACAGTTGTGCTGGCCGGCGTTGGCATGGGCGGCTTGGTTTCGGTTGGCGCCATCGTGCGGGGATGACTCATGCGTCCGTTTTTCCGCAAGATGGTTTCAAATTCCATGAGCTGACCGAGGAAGTTGAAGTTGGGCGAAATAGTCGGCCGCTTTTCTTTTACAAATCTGAAACAAGAAGAAAAAAACTAAGAACGAGATTTAGGCGATGAAAATAAGAAAAAATAATGGGTTTTGAAATGGTATAAGGGCGCCACATAAAAATCACACGGAAATATAAACCTTGAAACAAAACAAAAACTTCCTCTTGCTCGTACGTCACAAACCGAGTCAATTGTTTTGTAACAATCAACTTCGGCGTCGGAAAAAACGGGCTCAGGAGATCAACAAGCCGAGGTGAGTGGATTTGCTCGTAAACAGGGGGTGTCCTTCGCCACTCTGTGACGTAATAGTGCGCAAATAGATCCTCGCGCGCGTCGGCGTTCCGCGCATGCCACACAATCGAACGTTTACGACAATGAAAAGCGTCTGTGACGTCACAGAGACAGCGTCCTTGTTCATTGTGGCGAGCGTTTCGATGGGACAATGAGCACAGCTCCTTGTAGCCAGTGGTCGTGCGCTCGCGGGAGAATGAAAGAGAAAACGGGATAAGGTGGAGGAAACAGCTTTATTGCGCAACAATGAGAGAGATGCGAGCACCGAAATTTTTATTTTACAGGTTGGAAGCGAAATTCATGCGGAAATTCTCGAAGGAAAAGCGTTGTGGGGCTTTGTGACAGAAAAACCACTACGCGCGCGTTCACGCTTAAAACCGGGATCACGAACTAGTGG
This sequence comes from Phallusia fumigata, assembly GCA_008931825.1. NCBI lineage: Eukaryota > Metazoa > Chordata > Ascidiacea > Phlebobranchia > Ascidiidae > Phallusia > Phallusia fumigata. The sequence goes on from QXVZ01031710.1 coordinate 8,121, forward strand.
AAAGGTCGAATCCTATTAAAAAAGCGTGGGAGGTTCGCGCGGTTTCGACTCTCCGACCAAGATGACGAAAGTTTAAGAGAGATGACGTTTACGTGTTTTACGTGTTTTACCGAAATCTCAAGATGAAATTTGAATATAATTGCTTTGACGTCATTCAACAATACCGCGACACAAATAGAGCGACTATGACCTCACAACGTAATTAAGACGTTGTTCGTTATTCACGTGTTGCTGTGAACAGGAAAACACTGCACAAAAAATGTTTTGATTCAAAATCAGGTATTTCCGCGCGGGGGTGTATTCCGGCGCAACCGCTGTGGAAAGTTCCTCGAGATTTAGTTTGCTTACAGGCAACACACTGAAACCAACTGTCGCCACTATAGGAACCACGCAATTGTTGTTGCTCCTTAAAACAATAGAACAACAACGTTCCCCTTAGCTCGAGCAGGTCTTAACATGCCTCGCAACCCATGGGAAAAACTAGATGTTGCGAGTAGTATTGAAGCTAGAAGCTACAGCGTCCTTCGGGCGTTGAAACAGTCTCAATGCCGCCTCTCGCGGGGTTACAGGAGACGATAGCGAAATTTTTTAAGTTTGTTTTACTTCCAGTTGTTAAGGGATTGAGTTTTGCGCTTCACCTGTTGTGCTGAGTTATGTAACGGTCACAAAAAGTTGGTGGAAGTTTTTGTAGTGTATGTTTTGTTGCTTAAATAAGGAAGCTTATGCCTGTTTCTTTTTGACGCGAGTAAGCGTTTTTTATTAACACACAGTACATTGGGTTAAGTCTTTTACATCACAAGTATTTCAACCAAAAAGCCTTAGAATATTCAGTTCCTTTATCCTAACAAAAAATATTCTAGATCTTAAAACTCTAAAACACCACAAGTCTAGGCTTTGCACTACACAAAAATCGTAGTAAACCATCATGAACTTGTCACGAACTGGGTTTTACCCTTTTTGGAACCACAAATAACAACAACAACTTAACCTACACCACATTTCATGTTACCTGTATGCGTCATCGGATCCAAGTCGCAAGTAATACATGACGTAGGCGATGGCCACCGTAGCAGAGCGAGAAACTCCAGCGAGACAGTGAACGAGAACTCGCTCGTTCTTGAGACGCGCCGATTCTGAAAACAGAACGAACGATGAAAACTTGGGACTAGAGATGTGTTTGTTTTTTTCAAATTGTAATCTGATCACTTTCGATGGATTTTTTTGCAGCGTTGAGAAAACGGACAATTAACCTGGGGTTTAAAGATGATTGTTACGAAATAAGTATCTCTGTTTTAAAGGACAATTTCCACAAAATAAACATAAAACAGGATTCCAATCAAAGTTCAGGGATTTTTTGCACATTATTCTATGTAATATTTATCTCGGAAGAAACTGCTGCAAAACGGCAGGTAAGTCCTCAACGGAAGATCGACAATTTTTTCGTATATTTTCTCGTGAAGAAAATGGATCGGTGCCACGTAAATGGCGCAAGTTTAACGACAAAATCGATCGTGGTTCCTGCCGAGATCGATGTCTCGCAGCACTTTCTCTAACTGACAACCAAAAAGGAATCCGGTTTTAATTTCAGCACCCTGTTGCCATGGATACGGTGGGCTGCGGCGCGCGGGTCAAATAAAGGACGAATTCCTTATCGACCGAACACATGAAAATCAGGAATTTTAACAAAACACCAAAAATGGGGATTTTGGCAAAACGTAGACGAATATCGGAGTTTTTTTAAAAACATAAGAAATTAGGATTTCGTATGCATCATTAAAAGCATTTTTAAAATTTTAACCAATTTGTGTTACAAAGAGTTCTAGACAACGTAATACCAGTTCAAGATTTGAGAAAACATTCTCAAATGCAGACGGAATCAGTAGGTACCAATATATGAAAAATATATTTCGCCTAAATTGGCATCGTCAGTTCCTTATTCAAATAGAACACCAGGTCACATACACTTCAGGCACAAAAATGTTGCGATGCGTATTAATCTCTATGACAGTCGTACACGCACCCTTGCAAAGACGAGGGGGAGCAGCAATGACACTTGTTGTGACAGAGGAGGTCTGCTAAGTCTCAGACTCTTATTCTAATCGCTCATAAGCATGGGAAACATAAGCATACCAACCTATGAACTTCACAGCCTCGTCCAAATAGGGAGTGATCTTCTCCTGATAGTTATCCCGCACTGCGATCCTCCGGAAGTGTTGATCGTCGAGATGAGGAGGACGAGCGCAGTTGCAACTCACGTTGAGGACGTTGGAGATTGCATTGTCCTTCATCATCACCTGACGACGGAAAAATAAAAATTAGTCCCAGTAAACTCTTAAATTAGAAAGTCAGAAACTTCTCAAAATCTTTTTACAACGTATTTTACGATTCCACAACTTGAAAGAAGAATAAAACTTACAGTATTTGATGTTGGTTTTCATACACACGCAAAAAAATAGTTTTGAAAGATCTGACAAAGTATCAAACCTGTCTTTAAACCTGAATAATTTGCGGCCTAGACGACGTTTGAAGAGAGCAAACAAGACGTGTATTTTTGGATCACTTTGAAGAATAACAGAAATTTTAAAGCTACGCAATAATTTGAAACGTCAGTGCTTAAATAAACGACTTTTAATTGACAGGTTGACAACTAACGTTTCAATTCAAGATGCCGACGTAATAAGAGTTACTAAGTGTTTTAACGTCTCGCCATAAATTAGGCGGCGACAAGAAGACACACGAGGCTTTGTTACAACCTACGACTAGCATCCAAAACTTTTCAAACAAATGCAGAAGGTTGTATCACTAAGCACGGATCTGTTTATAACTCTTATAATAGCATGCTGGCCCATAATGCTTTGTTCATCAAACGTTTCGGCAAAAACCCATGCCAGTAATACGTTGCATCAACGCAAAACACAGAAAATTGCAACAACAAAAACAGCAACAGTACAAACCTCATCGGAGGCGTCGTTCTGTGATCCAAGAAACAGGTGAGGAAATATACTCGTGACCCCGACACTAGCCGACTCCGACAGACAGGGTTGTGACAGAGTTCCACGTGACCCGGGGCTCCGGGGGCTCGCCGACTGCTTGGGCACCCCCAGTGACGTCATCGGTTCATGTGACGTCACTGCGGCGTGGAATTTCATGCTTTTGTCGTTGTGTGCGGCGTGGTTGCTGCTGCTCGTCGTGTGCTTGTCGGTAAGGTCGATGTCGTTCGTGTTTCTGATGTTGTTCGGGACGGAACAGGAGTGCTTGATTTCGTTCNGGAAGTTTCAATTCAAGATGCCGACATAATAAGAGTTACTAAGTGTGTTTAAATAACGTCTCGCCACAAGTTTGGCGCCGATAAGAAGACACACGAGGCTTTGTTACAACCTACGACTAGCATCCAAAACAACAAATACAAAAGGTTGTATCACTAAGCACGGATCTGTTTATAACTCTTGTAATAGCATGCTGGCCCATAATGCTTTGTTCATCAAACGTTTCGGCAAAAACCCATGCCAGTAATAGAACAAGTTGTATTAACAAACTTTTTTTAACAAAATGTTGTAAAACACAAAAAAATGAACAACGAAAAACAGAAACAGTACAAACCTCATCTGAGGCGTCGTTCTGTGATCCAAGAAACAAGTGAGGAAATATACTCGTGACCCCGACACTAGCCGACTCCGATAAACAGGGTTGTGACAGAGTTCCACGTGACCCGGGGCTCCGGGGGCTCGCCGACTGCTTGGGCACCCCCAGTGACGTCATCGGTTCATGTGACGTCACTGCGGCGTGGAATTTCATGCTTTTGTCGTTGTGTGCGGCGTGGTTGCTGCTGCTCGTCGTGTGCTTGTCGGTAGGGTCGATGTCGTTCGTGTTTCGGATGTTGTTCGGGACGGAACAGGAGTGCTTGATTTCATTCAGCTCTTCTGCGAAAAAAACAGTAAAAAAATTGAACAATGCGTCAAAACGACGGCAGGGAAAAACGAGTTAGCCGTAGTTTGGGCTGTGTCCATTACGTCTTCTTAACAAAAACGCAATGAAGTTATTTTCAAGACCAAAAATGCTTTTTTGTTTCGTTTACAACGTAAAATTTTTTCGTTGCTACGAAATCACGTAAATATATCACCAATCACGTGATCGCGCCGCCACGTAATAAATCACGTGACAAAATCACGAGTCACGACGGAGCGGCGACCGCATGAGCTAAAAGTAGTTCGGCTCGAGATAGAGGCCGCGCTCGGGGGCTTATGCAAGCGAGAACAACAAGAGAGAAGGGGAAAAGGTCTTAGCGATGCAAGACACAAGACTTAGCTCATCCGCCGTCCATCGCTTGCGTATGCGCGGGATCGCGTCGCCGATAATCGTNCTTGGAACGAAAGATATATTTGTTTTTTTCAAAATTTTATCAGATCACTTTTGATCGATTTTTTGCAGCGTTGAAAAAACGGACAATAAATCTTTGTTTTAAAGGACAATTTCCACAAAATAAACATAAAACAGGATTCCAATCAAAGTTCAGGGATTTTTTGCACGGAATTCTATGTAATATTTATCTCGGAAGAAACTGCTGCAAAACGGCAGGTAAGTCCTCAACGGAAGATCGACAATTTTTTCGTATATTTTCTGGTGAAGAAAATGGATCGGTGCCACGTAAATGGCGCAAGTTTAACGACAAAATCGATCGTGGTTCCTGCCGAGATCGATGGTCTCGCAGCACTTTCTCTAACTGACAACCAAAAAGGAATCCGGTTTTAATTTCAGCACCCTGTTGCCATGGATACGATGGGCTGCGGCGCGCGGGTCAAATAAAGGACGAATTCCTTATCGACCGAACACAAGAAAATCAGGAATTTTAACAAAACACCAAAAATGGGGATTTTGGCAAAACGTAGACGAATATCGGAGTTTTTTGAAAACATAAGAAATTAGGATTTCGTATGCACCATTAAAAGCATTTTTAAAATTTTAACCAATTTGTGTTATAAAGAGTTCTAGACAACGTAATACCAGTTCAAGATTTGAGAAAACATTCTCAAATGCAGACGGAATCAGTAGGTACCAGTATATGGAATATATATTGCGCATAAATCGGTATCGTCCGTTCCTTATTCAAATAGAATTACAGGTTGCACAAAAATGTTGCGATGCGTATTAATCTCTATAACACCCGTACAAAGACGAGGGGGAGCAGCAATGACACTTGTNGAACCGAAAACAAACAAATATTTCCGAAATCGTTTCTCTCCATCGCGCGCGATGCCGCAACACAAGTCCAAATCGAAAGCATTTCGCGCGTTCGAATTCGCACGTTTTGAATTTAACAAACGAGATTCGCAGAAAATGATTATTTAAATAAAGTTCAACGAAAACCGACCGTCGTTCAGCGCATTAGCCTTGGCGCTTTTCCTGTTTTTATTCTTTTTGGTAATTTTCGATTATGCATAGTGACGTCACAGAGCCGATGCATCCCGCTGCCTGATGAATAATTTATGATTTCTGTGTGATGTGGCTGATTGGTGACGTCCCTGACAGCTCGGGGGGCGTGTGCACCCCTGACCACAAATCTGATTTGCCCCCCCTGGCCCGACAGGGAAACAATCGTATCTAATACGTTACGCTGATTGGATCTTTGGGATGTCGCAAACACCATATGTGCACGGGTTGTTTTTCTGCAATGGCAATTTTGTTTTTGTCTTCTTTGAAAGTTTAATTTAACAGTTTTACAAATTACACAGAACCAAGCGAAAATTGAAATGTTTTAGTTTGTTTTGTGTCACAAGTTTGTTTCATTCAATTTAATGTTTAGCAATTTAAAAGTTTCATTCCAACATTGCAAATTTTTGCCCTTAGACATTTTGTTTAGGCGTTTCTTTCACACCTACTTACACAGACGACGACAAAACTAAGCTAACCGACAACTAAAAGACTTAATGACGTAACAAAGACCGATAACTGTCCAATCGATCAACGTCATCACCTGGAGAAATGTGAAATGACCCGTNCAGACGACGACAAAACTAAGCTAACCGACAACTAAAAGACTTAATGACGTAACAAAGACCGATAACTGTCCAATCGATCAACGTCATCACCTGGAGAAATGTGAAATGACCCGTGACGTCGTTAACACGAGGCAACAAGGTCAAAGGGGTCACAGTTAATTCGACATAGCCACAATCGAAAACAAATCTATTTCGAATCTTCTCCGAACCGCAAGAGCCCGCCGCAGATTCTCCCAAATCAATTCCCCCATCAACATTACAAACTGCGAGCAATTTGGCTCTTCAGCAAAACGACTGGGCAAGCGAAACGACTTTTTGACGAAGGAAAGGCACAACATCGTGCAGCGAGCGACAAAATTACGCCTGTTTACGCAGTCGCGCAAGCTTAAAAGAGGAACAAACCTCGCAATTCTTCGGATTCCATCGAGCAGGCAGCCTCGCCATTTATGGCGCTTTTTTACGGCAGGCCCTTCACAATGAACGACAGTGTTTTAACCTTTCCAGGCCGGCGTACGCGACACAGGTTTGTGTTAATTTGACGGTTATTCGATGGATTGTGTGATTAAAACTGGGAGTGTGTGTTTATTGTTGAGACTCATTACGTGATGGGGGGTTCTATATTTAATTTTAATCTAGAAAAATTCGCCCTTATTCATATGAAGTCACTTGTGTTGTTCCGGCGGCTTCAGTAATATTAATTCTATTTTAGACCTATTATGACAAACTGTGTTTCAATAATGGGCTTTAGAGCTTTTGAACCAACACCAGACAATGAAGAATATCACACACGACTCTTTCCCTATTTTCGAAAGATTTTTCAAATACATCGACACGACGACTTTTTTCAACACAGAGACTAAAGCACGGTTGAAAAACTAGCTCAAACCCGCAAACTAATACAAAATCAAGTTCATATGTTACAAAATGCAATCCCCAAAAAACTTCAATGCACGCAGGAAAAAAGTAGAAAAAACGTGTGAAATATTTGGGTCAACTGGTGTCTGGTGACTTGTGGGCCAGCGGTCGTGGGGGGGATGGAAAAATACCGGAGCGCCGCGAACGCACCCATGCGTAAAGGCACGCGAGTGGACGCTTCTTCTCTGGGCTTTATTTTAACGGATGAGAGCAAACAAGTTACACGGCGGTGTTTGCAACACACACACGCGACTTGCAAGCGGCCTTCGCATTCCGACAAAGTTATTTGCCCACAGTGCAAAGTGCTGCATCATACGATATTGCGTCACACACGTTGCCGAAATTCTTAAACAAGAAACGACGAAGTTTCGAAAATTCTACGTCATGCTTGCTGAATAAAGCTGGTTCAGGGAACACGCTTCAAGTGTGCATAGCTCGGTGAGAACAGAACTAATGAAAACGACCCGGTAACATTATTTTGTGTTTTGAATATTCGACATTGCGTCAAACGATTCTAATAATGTGAGAACAAAGCTTAAATAATTGGGCAGTGTTTCAAATTGCAATTGACAACTTCGGTGCAAATTAAACCTATTTTCAGTGCACAAAGTCCTTGCAGTAATAGATGATATTTGAACGTCAACGTAAAAAAGTTCGCTGCCAAGCTACGCAACTTGGAACGATTTCGCCATTGCAAACATCGTTAAAACCGATTTATTGCGTCACAAATATGTTCATTCAATACGCTTTTACGTCACAGAGCAAATAGAGACCGGGTTAGGTTGCAAACTGTGCTTAATATTTCACCCAAATATTTATTGGTGCCGTTTCTTATTGGTTACTAGCGTGGTGCGGCTTTTCCCACATTTTACTTTGACAGAATTCAAATGTTAAAGAAGGTGGTAAAAATACCCATAAAAAAGCGAAACACGCTCAAGTCATTAATCCTTGTTTGATGTTTGCCGACGGGCCCACGCGCACATATAAAACACACACATCAGATATGGGGGCACAGAGTAAATAAACGTAACAAACAGCGGTACGCCTTTTCCCCCCTACCACCTCTCCGTGTTTGTTGGTTGCTATGACAACCTCACGTGGGTGCACAACCCCACAAGGACCCTGTCGAATCGTCTGGAGGGTTTAGGGGTCACTTTCGCATCGCGTTCTCGGGGGCCACCCACAAACGGATGCGGGGCTCGAGTGCAGCTATGTGACGTAACAAAGGGCTGTCCTGCGTCGTTTGAAGAGCGTTGGGGCGTAGAAGTGTGGGTTAAAAAAACTTTTTAGCCCCCGCTAAACTAGGGTGGGGTAAAATGGGTAATAACCCTGACAAAATTTTCCGTCATATTTAAAACGCCGTAAATCTGCTGAAAATGCTACGTCATACGACGCCCTAAAACTTGTACTTGTCCAAACGGGAAGTAAAGATGAAGAAAAACTAGAAGGTGACGTTTGTTATTTCGAAAAAATAGTCACACATACAAAACACAGTTGTACAACAGTTTGTAAATAGTTAAGTCTGTGCCCAGCCCTTAATGTTGAAGCTATTTTTCCCAGGCCCGGGTGGACGTTGGGATTTAGTTAATTACCGCCATTGCACCTGCCTGTGTCGTAGCCTCCACTAACAACTAAACCTAATTAACCTTCAAACGCATAGGAAGGTCAACCTGTAAGGTTGAGACACACGCGCAAATTGCCTAATCAAGGCGAAAACCCGTGCCAGGCTGCGGGGTACGTCCCGAACGCTGATTGGTTGAAGCCCTGACCAATCACGAGTAATCAGCAATTGCGGTGTTTGATTGACGTCCGGAGCTCTACCCAGGAGTCTGTAAGTTCCATAGGGAATATGCGTGTAGATTTGCGTCATAGCGCCGAGGATCAAAGCTCGCGCGTAGATTGAAGGCCTCGTGCAATATTCTACATGCTCCGGTGACAACATCGAGTCCCCAAGTTCATTACGCGTTCGCAAGATTGAAAAGTGCACAGTCGAGTTTACACTTTTGACAAATCCACCTTAATTTGGGAAAATTTAGACAAACCGCGTGCAAATTTGTGGTATTTTGAAAATGGTTACGTCTTTGCTGCAACACTTGACCAAGTTGTTCCATTTTTACCGCAACGTGCGGTTAGTATGAACCGGTTAATCGGGTTTCAACACAGGTCTGCGGCTAGCTTCAAGAATAATGCATCTCTTATGTTGGCAACAGCGTTAGCGTCAGCTATTGCAGAACCGTGACAATTTTGCAAGATTTTCAGAAGACCCCAGAAATCTTGTTGTGCAAGAAAGCTTAAACGCGCGAACACGGATTATGACGCAAGAATCGTGTTCTTCATTACTTGCGTGGATGTAATTGCTCGCGCGCCCGTGGGGGGAGAGGGCTCGACGTAATAATAGCGCATGCGTAATAGACGTTGCTAGGGGCTACCGCTAATTTTGGAACGAGTGCGCGCCCGAGTTCGTCATTGTCTAAAATCGAAAGCAAACAACAAGATTGTGCGCTGGCTTGCTGGAACGTTGGCTTGATAAGCATGGTAAGCAACATAATACACTTGATCATGAACAAACCAACCGATTTTGAAAGTATTTTAACAAGAAGTGCAAGTCGTTTTCCGAAACGTTTGAATTACAATGCATTCATTTTTTTGACAAGTTCTCTGGCAGTTATGTTTTTTAATTAAGAAATCCGTGACATGTGTTCACAAGTCATTACTTGTAAAATATTTTCTACATTTCGATAAACGCTGTTGTCATCGTCAGAGATGACTCGTAAAAGCGACGCAAATTCACTGGGCGCGCTCAAATGGTTTAGGGATTTGGATTGGAAACCAATTGATCTTTGTATTTTTGTCTGTCCAAAGTTTCTATCAGCACAAGTTAATGCAAAGTGCATTTAAAGGCAATGAAGGGAAAAACAGGAAATACAGCATAAGTGATTGCTCCTAGTTAAACTGCGATTAAAATAGAGATCTAATTAAAATGTAACGTTTACAAACGGCATTAATTATAGACCAAAGGTTATGTTTATCCATGATGGTTTGGGCACTTATTCAAATAGAAATGACAAATATACATGTTGTATTTTTGAATTTCTATGAAGATAGCTTAGTCACCGTCGTTATAAGTCTGTGACGGAAACCGGAGCAATGCCCAAAACAAATTGAACTAAATCGCTTACACACACACAGATGATCGTTATGTCACACAACGCAGCCAAATATGCTGGAAATTCCCTTTGCAGCGCAAAAATTGCAGCAAACTCCTTTAAAACAGCAAAAAAACGCGCCTTGCCGAAGACACGAAGCGGCGATAAAATCGGCGTCTATATAAGGCGAAAGCATCGCTGTACGAAAAAAGGTGTCTCAAATTCGTCACGGCTTCACCGCAAAGCCATTTTAGGTGAATCTCCACGAAGGATCTGCTGTACTTGACGATTATGTGTAATGACGGATTTGTGCGCGAGCGTTGGCCGCCACAGCCCGCATTACCACATTCTTTGTGGTGAATTCATACGTTTGTAGCAGTACTTTAACAGACAAACAGGTTTTTTTCTCCAGAGAAACTTTATTTACAAACACAATTTTTGTTACCAACATAAATCGTAAAAAACGGATTTTGGTTGTAAATTTTGTTTTTGATGCAATGTTAAAAACTATTTGGTAAACCGCTTAATTCTATGACGTCATAAAGAAACGCTTTTTTAGTTTCGATTTTAAATTCAGGGTTTCAACGATTTTATTGGGCTGTTTTGACAAAAGAATGTAGCGAGCGAAAAACTCTCAAAAATCAAGAAAAAATTTAATATCCCCCGAAAACCAACGAAGTCAACAACATCGAAAAAAGGCGCCCAACTTTCGGTGATCGCCATGGCAACGCACGTGAACACAGGTGAAGGAGCGCGCGCGTGAGATTACGTCATAGTCGGATCTGGCGATCGCGTGCAAAGCGGCGAGTTCGAGAATTGGTGAATCAGACGAAGCGAGCCTCGGGCTAAGGTGACTTCGCGTTCTGCTATGTCTCGGAAAAATTAGTCCATCCCGAGACTGCGCGTCTTCTGGCATTTTCCGTCCTCGTTTTTTCCGACGCCAAACGAACAAGGTTTGTTATTTTTTGTTGTCTCTTTTTCGTGCAGCCCTGTTTTGGTCGGGGAAAGTGCAAGGCTTCTGTTACGCCGGCCACATCAGCACAGGGGTCCTTTTGTAGCCGTGTTTTGGTTCAACCACGTTTATGAAGCCATAAACAACCCCAATTAAGGCGTTTTTGACGTCACGGTGTGCTATAGTGGGACGGTGATTGATGTATTTGTGTAAACTTCAATTATAAATGTCGACATTTAGTGGACATAAATTTTGGTATCGTATTTTTTCCACTCACAAACTCAAATGACATATCCCACTTTGACATTTCAGTTTGGGAAACTTCACAATATCTCCGCCATCATGCACTTATACACGGACAAAACCGCATGTACGCAAAACGTGCAACCTTTTTTGGTGCAAATGTACGATTCATCGCTAATAATGGGGGGTTAAATGTGACATTCAGCTGATAACGGGGCATAAAGGGGCTTAATGCACGCACGTCGTCCGACCAGAAAACTTGTACAAATATAGACCAGCTGTTTTAAACAGAAAAAACGCTTTACATAGATGCGACTATGCGTTCACAATAGGTCAGGGGTTGTTATGTCACAAAGCATGCCACGACTGTACGCTCTCGACACAGTCACATACTCATAATCGGGAACCATTGTGATGTCATACATATATACGCGCGATTAAGATTGGATAAGTGAGTCGAGTGAAACGTGGAAGGCCGTCGGGCAAAACGTTCAGAATCGCTATAGGACAAGATTTCAATACGAGACACGACTTTGCATGTTGTGTGGTGACGCAACATCGCATGAGATATATTTATTTGNAAGCATGCCACGACTGTACGCTCTCGACACAGTCACATACTTATAATCGGGAACCATTGTGATGTCATACATATATACGCGCGATTAAGATTGGTTAAGTGAGTCGAGTGAAACGTGGAAGGCCGTCGGGCAAAACGTTCAGAATCGCTATAGGACAAGATTTCAATACGAGACACGACTTTGCATGTTGTGTGGTGACGCAACATCGCATGAGATATATTTATTTGCGCCCTCCCGTAAATGTTTCTTGTTGTTTGTCAATGTTGTTACTGTTGCTTGCCATTTCGAAATGAAAGCAAACGAAAACGACTTAAAGTATCGATTGGTTGTTATGGTAAACAATGTACAAGGTATATACTGCTTTTTAAAATGGATTGTTTATTAGATTTATCCGCTTTTACACATAGCCACGCAAATTTAGTAAAGTACACAACAAACATTTACACAAAAATAACCTTTTTTCATCCACAAAAACAGTTTACAGAAAACTGTGCGTTTTTATTTGGTTGCGACCTACTTTAAACCAATTCAACAGGCTAAGACCAGTTTATCCGTACAGCACCATTGACCCTAAATTGGATGTGAAACTCCAATCCAAACCTAGCACGCGTCACGCCGACGATCGAACGGTTCAAGAGCCGATTGTTCTGGCTCTATGACGTCATACGGATCGATAAACCCTGCGTTCGATTTTAAAAGGACATGAATGGGTGAGAAGAGGGCAAGTCTGTTAACCTATGCTTTGGGCTTGATAGGGCTGCGACCTTGAAATTGAAGGTGACTGTATCTCGTGCATTGTTAAACGATTCAATCACATTATTTTTAAACAGCACGGTAACCGATGAATTTTATCTACAAACTAGACAAGTGTTTCCGAAAAAAAGCATGGTTGACATCCACAAAGCTCGTTAGCAAACCCGCTCGAAGCGCGCAAAGTCGTTTAAACGTGTAAAATGTAACGCTGTGCACCAAATCTTCTGGGCGCGGTCACACTTCCATAAATGCTTTGGAAAATTTGCTAAAGTATTGAAATATCATCTGTGAAGTGGTGGTTGCCAAACACCGACCAAGCGCAATACTGTGAAACCATAAACAGATTAGGACTTTAAGCTGGTCGAAACACCAAACAAGGAGGTGATGTTGTTTTTCGGCGCGCAAGTCGTCTGGGGGGCAAACCGCGCTGGCAAGATTACGTAAGCTTGTGTTGCCGGTCGTAACAGTCTCTAAGCTAATTAGACATCGACAGGGAGTGAAAAAATGGCAAGAGGTCACAGTTTAAAATAGCAGAGCTCTGTCTAATCAGCACTGAACATCAGTTGATGTTGTAAACACAACGCAATGCCGGCGATGATAGGACCAGCTTTGGTGCAAACAAGATATAAGAAGCGTTTTTGGTGTCGTGTTTAGAGCGTCAATAAACAAGTGTCCTTGTGGCTGCTGGGTTTTTTACTTAAAAATTACGTTGAATCGAGGATGACTTTTAAACCTATTTGTCTGGTATACAGAAAAATATAATTTCTAAAAATAGACCATGAACATCCTAAAAAATGTAAAAAAGCTCAAAATCTGGCTTTGCAAAAGTTGCGACGTACATTTCGCTTTTTTATGCACAAGGTTACAGCAAGAAAAAAACAATGCTCCACTGAGCAGAGAATAGAACGATCTTTGTGGCCAAAGTAAGACCGCGAGTTAAACCCGTCCGCAAAGCCAAAAGGAGGCGACAGACAATGGTGACCTTATTAGCCGCTGTGTGCCTACTCTGGTTGCAATCCACTTAATCCGACAGCACACTTCGAGAACCATCCACGATCGCGCATTAATCCAGGCTAAAGCCGCCAAAAAACGGATCGCTATCGCGTTAACTGGACAATGAAGCATGCGATCTGGTTTTGGAATCTCTGCGCCCGTTTTATGTACGACTTTGCTAAATTAAAGTGTGTTCGCCAACTACCTTTGTCCAGACAGCTGGAGCGATGTCGGTTTGTAAAAACATTGAACTAAAATGGACAAACGCGGTTTAACGAAGAACTACGTACAATGACCCACTTTTATTTCGTTGCAAAAAAAGGCAGAGTAAGATATCCAGAGTGTCTTTGCAAGAAGTGCTAAACACAAGTGCGAAAAGTTTCTGCAAAATCTCCAGTGGTTTTTCCATGAGGTGTGTAAGTACCGGCATCATACAATGTCGTCATCATTCTCAACTATGTGTGCCAACGGGCGTACGCATATCGTGTATCGGAGGCTATCGCACTATTAGCCGCATGTAAGCGAAGATACAACGATATCAGCGACCAACGTGGAGCGAGGCTGAAAATACTTGGCTTGATTGTGCCAGCGTGGATCATACGATCTCTACATATTTACCACAGGGTCTTAGGTTCCATACAAGCTAGCTGGCCGACCTGAAGGGCTATGTCAGCGGGTGTAGGGTGTATCGTATTAAAACCGAAACAGGATAGGTCGACCCAGAGGGCAACCAGGCTGCGTAGGATTATGACGTTATGCTTTCACTTTCGTTATTTAGTGTGAGTATTACCAGTTTTAAAATAGCCGACATACAACAACCGCAAAAGCTAATGGAACATCCGGTTCAACCACAAAAAAGTGTTTACTATGTTGTCTAAGTGGTAGAGAAAGCCATTTCAGGCTGTCATTTTAAAGTAAAAAAGGTATTTTTAACGTCAGTATTAACTGCACAGTGCTTTTCTCAACTTTTTCGGGACAATTTTTTAATACATGCGGTTGCTTGTAAAAAAATACATGATTCAAAATATTTTAATTGCATTTGCAGTTCCAGCCACAAGCGTAGGCGGGTATACATTTAACAAGCGGTGCGAAGTAATTATGAAATAAGGACAGCTAAATAATTGCCCCACGGTGTCGACTGTGATTTTATGTCCAACGCCTCACGCTGGAATTTAACAAGCAAATTGGCACCTTTTCATCGCGTCTGCTTATTACATGACTTTGCGAATCTGACTCGTAATTGTAACTTAATAGGCGAAATTGGTTTTGAGGTTTTTGTTGAAAGTTGACAATATGTTTTTGGACCTAACTTTTAAACTGTAAGTTTCCTACAACATCAACAGTTACTGTATCACCAAGACGTTCAAACCACCCACCTGGTCGCTTTTTGTACTTTCTTGCTTCAATGGACGAAGGCAGAGAGAGATTTCGTGCGACGGGCATCTTTGCTTCTCTGGTAACTTGACTGGCAAAAACACTTGAGAATAATATCACTTGATCAGCAGTGGCCTGTAGTGTGCAACATATCCAAGCGCTTCTGTCGTAAAGTGTACAGTCTTTCCAAAAACGCGACGCTGTTGTAACACAGTTGACCAGGCAAGAAAACCTTCTTTAGCGATATCCTTCTCCGCAAGCAAGGACAAACGTTTTTCGTTAACCTAGTTGTTACCGTTCAAACTTTAAAATGCAGAAACAACAAGTTGTAGATTTAGTTGAACTGCCAGGTTTAACCAGTTTTACTAACTAAAAGGCAAGAATCATAATTTGGCCACCGCCAAAACTGGTACATGGGAATGTACTTACTACTGAAATCTCACAAAAACTGCGTACTATTTCCAGATCTTATTGGCACAGTCAAAACCTGTTTTTGATCAAACCACTTTAACTAAAGCAGTGTACTGTCTGTATAAAGGTCCCGGTGGTCGGCAATGGCGAAACTGAGTACGAGAACTGGTAACTAGTCATTTCATTTCAGTCTCTATAACTTTCAGTAATCACTAACCACCTGCCAACAAATTGCGCTAAAAATATCACAAAAGAGAATTTCCCAGTGTTGATATTCACAGCTGCATAGTGCTGTAGCAAGTAAGGTGCTGGCCACGAAAAATATGAAAGCAAACAAGACAGTCATACCGAAAAACTAACTCTGCCACAGCACAAGGATTTACAAATGCTTCTGTTGACGAGGCCTTTGGCGTCCTAACAATGACGTATTCTTTTTTCTGACACGCTCAAAGAGCGCTCCTGCTCATGTTGTTTCTTTATTTAAACAGCGACGCCAGCATTTTCCATTACGCGTGGCGCTCTCTCCTCGCGCTTTGTTTCTTTCATTCTCTTGGGAGAAACCGCGAGGTCGTCAAGTAAAGCATTACGTCATTGCTTATGTATCCTAGCTTTTTTCAAATGCTCTCGTTCTCTCGTTAAGTTCTCTCGATTTCAATTTAGCAGAACTGCTCGGCTCGTTCAAGGACACTCTTTACAAATGCAACAAGCGCTGTTTTATTGCTATGTTGTGTTTTATTTCACCACATGCCCTTCATGCTGTATTGGCGAATGTTTACAACTTTGGAAAGTTACCTTTGATAAGCGATGTCAAGCATTAAACATAATGTACAACATACAGAAACATATCGCTGGTTGGTAAAACAACATTGCAAATGTAGAAACATAACACACTTGTTCTAGTCCTGATCAAGTCTAATTTTGATGCTTAAGTTATATTGGGTCATTGTGTGGACTGAAGACCACACGATGTTTGTTTTTTGAGTTAACAAGTCATAGTTTTTCAAATTCAGGCAAATAATGTGTGGACTAAAAGGTTTTGTTTAATGGCAAGGATAAGTATTAATTTTGGAGGAAAAACTTGTAAAATGCAAAAGGTCAGTTAACGGAATTGGGGTTTAGGAACTGGAGAATATAAGTAATTGAAACTGACTCAATGGTGTTTTTGTTTTCTTGTGGCTTTGTCATATTACTTGCCTCGAAAAAACGATTTGACCAGTCATTGGTTGCCTGGGAAACTGCACACTGACCGCTGTAAGTGCTAAAAATACCACAGAGGTCGCGGATTGCGCAACAGTAAGTTATTTCACATGATTTTGAATGGAGGGTGAATCACCCCGAATTATTAAATAACTTGTTAGCAGCACACCCAGACCCTCCTGGGAGCATAAAGGAGAACTATTACGTCACAGTTACGATTGTTCAGTGTCACGTGATATTTGCTCTTTGAATGACTTGCGCAACCCAGATGTTCTGCGCTTGAGTTTCTCAGCTTTTGTGCTGTCACAGAGCGACTAGTGTGCGATATGAATCACGGTATTATGTTGATTATGACTTAGCAAATATGCTGTTAAGAGTCATGTTACTTGTAAATGAGCAAAGAGCGGCCCTTTAAAAGGAAAGTTAGACGGATTTTTTTCGAAATTGCTTTTCCATCTATGCAGTTTTCCTCGGAAGGGCGGTTTATAAAAGATCATGGCGCTTACCCTTGTTAGGCATAATCAGCAGGGCGATTTGGAAAAGTTTAATCATTAAATAGCACAGTGATGTCAGCCCCAAATATAACGACATCCAATGCCAAAAACAATTCTTAATAATGGCAAAACAGCATTTAGCAATTACTTCAAAATGCCTTGCCTCCATTAATAATGAAGTGATTTTAGAGGTTCTTTTCCCGAGTTTTATAAGAAGGTTTTCAACTTGTCTTACAATTGTAAAAGGTTGCTTTCATTAAAAACCACCACAAATACTTTAGGGTACCCTGGTTTCTGACAAAAGCTTCTATCGTTTGGATTCCGGCTTTTAAGCCAGTTTATTGTCAAACAAACAATATATTCCACAATATAACAATCGTCTTTGTCTGTGTATGTGACACTACAATCGCTATTTTACAAAGTGACTTACAGATCATATTCGGCATTGTGAGGCAACAGTGGAGCATCGTATTTAAGTGTTGATTCATTCCAGAGATAGATAAGAATCTCTTCGGTTTAGCGCTGATTACAAGCGTCTAGCACGAATCTTTGCCTTGAGACGTGGCATCGAAAATCCCAAGGAAACCAGCTGGTTGTCTTCCCTCCGCTCATCTGTTTTTGTCCGCACACGTGACGTCATACGGCGTGAGTGACGCTCGTCACGTGTTTGTGAGAACCAAGTTGTTGACTTGTTACTTATCGCGCGGCAAATAACGACAAAAGATTTTAGAAATTGCCAGTTATCAAGTCGAGTTCTTTAAAACGTGACGAAAAGTTTTTGGGCGGGTTTTTCCTTCGCTTCGGAATACAGCCGAAAAAACCGTGGGCCAAAGTGCCAGGTCTGAAACTTTGTTATGGCCAAGCCCCCATCACACACAGGGCGGAGTTACATGAACTTGGAACCCCACCTCTCGTACTGGAGCGCCAGAATTATTTTTGGAAAGCTCTCTGCGCTAATATTGTGTTGTGTTTGATTGAAGGGACTATCGGGCACAAGACAGTGTTTATCAAACGATTTGAATACATTTCCCACTTGGATCTTTTCATTCCTTCCCTACTAGACAAGAAGTGATATAAAGTAATATAAAAAGGTTTGAGACCACTGGTTTACCTAAAAAGAAATACTTCACTTATCATGAATAACTGAACTATAAAGTTGAAATTCTTCCCCTTTAACTCATAACACCTCTTCCCGGTTGGAAACCACTGGGTTAAGGATTGAGGTTGCTGGTCAAGTTGGACTGTACACCGGTGAAAAAATATATTTTTTAACGTATAAATACACTCAATTCGGAGCTGCGTGGTAACTGGAAAATTTTTGGCACTGTAAGTTACAAGAAGTAACCATAAGAAACTATAACCCTTTGCAACACTTTCGAATTAAAACTGCCAAATAAACCCACGGTGAATACCCTAAAATGCAGTCGACGCTTTCTGCAGCCAAAAGCAAATATTTCGGTAAGATCGTGCGAATGACATGAAATGTGGTATCCGGTTTTAATTTGCTGGCAAGTGGTCCCATAGCAAGCGCCGTAATTAAATCTCTGGCCTCGAATCCAATCAAAGCGCGCGATTATAATTACAAACGAAATCGCGCGTGCTTCGCGTTCTTATCGATGCACTCACTCTATGACGTAATACTTGGCCGTCCGCCTGGTCAAAGGAAAGCGACATAACATCGCGCAAATTCCATTCTCGACATTAACCCTGTATGATGTCACAATGCTTTTAGTCGAGCTTTAGAATGACGGTGCAACTGAACAGAGCTATGTCTTTGTTATGGCCGTGTCTCTTTTAGAATTTCTTAATTGTCCACTGTCTTTTTGTCGCTGTCTGATAGTTACAAGACCACGCCCCCGTCTCGCCCTTCCATGACGTAATTCCTTCGCGACAGAATAACGCGATTTTGGAATAGCGAATTCTTTACGAATCATGAAGTGAAATATAATCGCCAGTTTGCACGCGACAGAAAGGCCAGCTGTGGTGATTGTGATTAATCTGTTTGAGTTGAAGCAATAAACAAACTGGGTTTATTGACCCAAATGACTCACACAGCAAATAATGAAACTTAACCTCATATTGCACCACTTTGGCATAATCATGGATCAAAGTAATTAACATCTGTTTTTTCCATAAGCCAAGAGTCAAATAAATTTTGAGGAACCAAAAGAAAACTCGCGACCCTAAAAATATTTCTCTTACAAATAAAAAAGAATTTCGAGAAACATAGCAAATATTTAGGCTTCATAAATATGTAGATGTATAAAATGTTAGACAACAAAGCATTGTTTGAAGACAAAAATGTAACAAACAACAATTTCTACAAATTTCGTGCCTCACCAAGCCAAGTAATTTCAACTCAACTCTGATCGACAAATCAAGAATGTTTCAACCCAACAGATTTGACAAANTCGAGAAACATAGCAAATATTTAGGCTTCATAAATATGTAGATGTATAAAATGTTAGACAACAAAGCATTGTTTGAAGACAAAAATGTAACAAACAACAATTTCTACAAATTTCGTGCCTCACCAAGCCAAGTAATTTCAACTCAACTCTGATCGACAAATCAAGAATGTTTCAACCCAACAGATTTGACAAACGTTTTAAATGGTTCCTTATAATCTCTTTTGCATCTTTGCAAACTTTCCGGCAAAATTCTAGCCTTCCAATACGTGACTACTGAACGCTTTTGATGGCATTGTGTCAAACATTTCGAAATTTCCCATTTTGTAGCGACACCTATACGACCCAACTATCACATCAGTTTTCTAGCAAAACAGACGCCCAATGTTTGACAGAAGCACGAACCAGAATTCCCAAAGTTGAAAGTATTTCTGTGCATTTCATTTCCCACGGTGTTCGACTTAAAACGGAGCCAGTCTCTTGCAAAACCTGTTGCCTTGGGCAGTCGATGTGTTTGATTTCCCTAAATATCAACACGGATCCTGACATTATTACCTGTTTCGTCCTGTGTACGGCGATGATAAATTATTTTGATTCACTCCACTTTTTATCCGATTTGCGGGTGGAAAAATTCCGAAAGATGGAAAATGATTAATTGTATCTGTTGCTCGAAAAAACGAACAGTAATGTTTTACGTTCAGTCGCATTTAATCGTCAGTGAGTAACAAAGGTCAACAGAAAACCTGTTCTGTGGACAAATTTATCCGGGCGAATTACGTAACTGTTTTGTTCAATGGCGAGCAAAGCAAAATGGTAAATTATGTAAAACATTATCGGGTAGATCGCAACAAATTTACCCAATTAAAAATGGTGGGAAAATTTCTAGTCTGGTGGAAAATGAAAAAAATTCACCCAAAATGTGATATCACAAAACAGTAAATTTGAGGACAAACTCTAAAATTTACCCTCCTTTGTAAACAAGCTTAATGGCCTAAGCTTCCAAAAGCCTTAATGGAAAACATGTTTCGTTTTAAATAAATCTGTTGCTAGGTTTTATCCCAGACAAAACGTTTGTGACCAGGAAGGTAACAACTATATCTGCTGTACCTTCGATAGTTAGTTCATTAAAACCAAATTCGAAGTTGCAACATTGGGTCAGGTACTGTACGAAATATTTAAGTGACCTTGTTGCTTTCAAGTGACCTTGACATTTCCTAAAACGTTTTTGAGATGTTGCAATATATTGAGAGAAAAATGTTAAAAGCAATCTTGACGATCTTGAAGTTTTTTAAACAACAAAATTAATTTTTTAAAGCACAACTTACCGGGCAATAATTATCCATGAAAAAAACAATTTGTAAAAGCTGAAAAAAATTGTGGAGATGCCGGGTATCGATCCCGGTACCTCGCGCATGCTAAGCGCGCGCTCTACCATCTGAGCTACATCCCCGACAACCCAGAGATACCAAAACGACACATATAAAGCCTGCTAATTTCGACGCGCTCCTGATTTCATTTGTTTGATTTCAGCAACATTGTAGATGTTCAGTATTGTAGACTATAGGGCTTGTAGTATAAGCTTTTTTAGGAATAGTTGTTCTTATACCAATGCACAATTATTACCAAAACGTATGTTTTATGAACAGTTCAATAAAAAGTTGTTTTTTCAACAGTTTAAAAGGGGCCCTTGACGCAAAAAGTCTGACACCTAAGGTGGTTTTTCGACTTTTAAAAACGAAGGCAACCAAAAGAGATTAGTTCAGACAAAATATATCGGTTATATAAAGATCAGTTGCCCAATGTGTGCTTCTAACACCAAGAGTTTTTAGGTTTTAGTTTATTTCAGCAATGTATTGAGTCAAATCGAGACCCTTCAAAACTTTTTCAGTTAATTACAACACCGCATCACTTATGTGGTTGCACAACATTGTGTGGTGGTTAAGCAACAATAAGCCAGGAGTGATATATGCTTTTTGCGCTGGAGTATGAATATTTTATTGCGATGGGCTGACACGGCGTGAAATCCATTTTTTACGCTCCGACAATATTCGAAAATAATCGATAATGACGTAACCATGCGAGCATAGAAATAGCCTAGGAACGGCCTGACATACCCCCGGAAACTGGCAGCGTTAACAAGACGTAAAATCAATTCGTGATAAATAGGTTTTAAGCTAAGAAGAGGGGGTATAAATTCGCTGTTCAGCCTTGCGAATTGCTGTTTAGTAAAATCGATAGCAATGTTTTAAAAACTGCGTATAAGAGGTATTGATTTGCAAACAATATATACAGCATGAGGTAATACATTCATAGTGAGGTTTGGTTGTGAGTTTAAAAATGTGCTTGTTTTTTAATAAACTTGCTTGTAAGCAACCCAAAAACAGTCAATAATGAGTTATAAACCTAGTAATTTAAAAGTATGCACAAAAACTAGAAGTTTTCTTCTGTTTGAACGAATCATCTCAAAAACAACGGCCTAATTCTACAAATAGTTGTTACGTCACAAGGGCACATGACGACATCAGAGGTAAGTATCTCGTCAGACTTAATCGGCCATTACGCCTAAGTAAATATTTAACTCCGTCGTAAAAACATTTGAGACTTCCCAGACCCATCGGCTACTTGCTAAGCGTCGATGCAAAGATAATATTGACTTAAGTCACTTGGCCATAAAGGGCGATTTAATTGTCACAACCAAGTCTGCTAACTACACATGTGCTAGTTCGTTGTAGGTAATTAGGCCAGTAGTACATGTACAGCAGAACCGTAGAAACATTGTGCTATCAATAATGTCATGTACTTTATAATTGCACAAATACGACTTAAAAAATGGTTTATTCGCACAAATTGATCCGTTTGTGATGTTTCATACAATAAAGATGGTGCTTTAAGGCATAGATACCCTTTCTGACAAGCAATATTCCACTAAAATAATTATAATTTCGGAGTATAACCTGCATTAAATCAAAGTGGTCAGTTAATCTGAGCTATTTTAAACGTTCGTTTTTCTTTTAGTTATTTTTAAGGTTCTTTAAAACTTGCAATATCTTTTTGACAGAAAGAAACTTAAACTATACAGCAAATTATCTGCAGTTGCAAGAACCACTAGATCACTTTTTCGCACCTAGTTGTGATAAAAGTGCTGAAAAAACATCAGGAAAACAATCGTGGGGATCAAAGTGGTGACACCATTGAGCTAATTAAATTTACAAGTTAAATATTTGTCGGTGCGACAATGTCAGGAACCACAAAACAATTCGCAAGGACTTGGTAATTCCTCGGTTTCGGAACGAAGCGCTGCTATGTTATCGTGTGTGACGTCACAATGGTGAATTTGTGTTTTGGAATGTTGGGAAATCACTTGGGAGGGAGGAGTGGCGGTAAGGACATGACGTAATTGCAATCAACAGGTGACATCACCAATATTTTTCATGTTATTTGTCAGTTTTTTGTTTTTAAATCTGTTGTTGCGTCCCCTTCATAACAAGTTTCCCAACAGAATTGTACGTCACTGCGCTACGGTTGAGCGTGCAGAAGAAATTCGACCTTATACATTCGAAAGAATTTTCAAACACTGATGACTTTGAGAATTGGCAAAACAATCAACGACGCGCAGAGTTGCAAACTAGTTACACAAAGTCTATTGTCAGAATGTAATGCTGACCAACGCACTGTTACATTATCCACCGACCTGTTCTACAAGTGTTCGTGTCAGTTTCATTGAAAAACACCTTTATTGCTCTAAGAAATTTTCTGTTTTGTTTTTAAATTTAATAAGCAAACTAAACTATAACTTCGGCAAAACTATAACCCCGAAATCCGGATTTCTAGTAACAACACCAATGCTTTTGCGTTTGAAGGGATTCCCATTTCATCGATTAGTTTTTTTGTATGGATGTAACATCCTTCTCAATGTCAAAAGCGGTTCGATCAAATACGTGAAAATTGATGCCGACATCGATTCCCGCCTTGTAACAAGATTTTTTTATCGAACAATGCGCTGACTGTATTTTGGTCGAATTGCACGTCACATGACCACAGGTTTTTTTCCGAAAGATATTTCCATTACGTCACAGTGGCGAGCGCGACGAACGCGATGATTACCTCTGAGGGGGTCACATGAGTTCGACTACCGATGTGAGGTGAAACGAGTTCGAAACTTCCATCGGAAAGCGCTAGCAGCGCTTTTTGTTTGTGTTTGTGAGCAAGGGATGGAACAGATGCAAAAATATGAACTGTTTTGTGATTGTTCAAATTTGTAAAAAAAAATAATAAAAAAATTTGTGATAATTTATAAACGTGTGTAACAGCTTGCGAATGAAACATACTATTGGCCCCCGAAATCGGAAGTGAACATATTTCCAAAAATTTGCTTGCAATAATTGCAAAGGCTCTTTTGCAATTCCGTTTTGATGACTTCGGAGACCATAGAAATAACCACTAAACACCGACCGGGATAAAAACATTAATATTCCTGGTGAAAATACATTAAACAACACGATAAGATGATTGTTGATGCATAATTTTTTTTATTTCGAGGTTTTTCGTCGTTCTTGATCTACTCGCCTGCCTTCTTGTTAACGAAACGCACTGGAAGAAAGCCGTAGAAAAAATCAAGATATAAATGCTCCAAATGTTTCTGTATAAATTTTCAACAGCAAATTATAGGTTTTTTAACAGGTTTTTTTTTGGTTGGTAACCACTGCTTTAATAAAAAAAACAACATAGTGTCAACAGAAATGCATTCATTTACGTTTTGATCAGTTAGATATTTACCAAAGATGGAAAAACACAAAGATGCCAGCAGCCTTACAAACACATTGTTGAACAAATTTTTCGGCATGCTCGTGGATAAATAACCACCTAACCAGTTTGCCATGCTGTGTAATGTAATTGCAGTTGGGTTAGATGTGGAAATTGGACAGTCAGATCAGTAGTTAATGCGCTTAGAATCCGTTTATTCAGGGTGAAAACATACCACTCCTAGTTGATCAATATCAGGATTCGCCCGGCTGCTGCTGAAAGACCGTAATTTTTTCAGCCACAAGGATTAAGTACACGAAAAGGAATTGGTGCCAAGACCAGGTGCTTCCTAACTTCGATCCAAGTGAACTTTGGGGGATCAATACGTTAGTCTGGACCAAAGGTTGATATCAAAACACGCACGTTGTTTCTTTGTGAACATGTTTAAATTTTTAAGAAAAGATTCGATGATATGGATTCACAAACTGCAGGGACGGTACTTTTAAAAAGTCCAAAAACGACTGACCTATATCAAAATATACTGACCCAAACAGTTCATGTTACATTTATCAGTTATTGCCAAATCGTTGATGAATAAAACATGTCGCTTTTAAGAACTATTGGAACCAGTATATTTTAATTTGAGTTATGAACAGATCCTTTGTTTGGCGTTTCGACTGAACTAGATTTGGAAATTAAGGTAAATTTAGTTTTAAATTCAGATGCAATGTAGTATTTTTTCCATTACGGGCATGTAAGACAAGATATGCAAATCGTGAAAATAATCAACTTACCTAATGTCTAGTTTGACGCTATTAAGAATCAAGTTTAAAAGTGTTTACATGCATTAAGCCACTTGGCACATATTGGTTAGAGCGGTAAGAGCCGGGAAAAACCGGTTAAAACTAGTTGGTTTCTATTGATTAGCGAGAAAGCATCACCTGCAAGCAATGGCTCCTGCATCGATTGTTTATGACGCATCGTGTGGTTGTGACGTAACTGGTGGTACACAAACTGACATGCTGTCACACTTTGAATTCTAAAACCGCATTGTTTATTATTTCAAACTCTCAACCGTGACACGCCTGCGTGTGTGTTTTCAATTTTCTTTAAATTGGAGAATATAGTTAGATTGAATGTAATGCAGAAGTTGCTACCTTTAATGGCAAACAACAAACGCAATGTCACTGGTATCTACACAACCTTTTTATCAGCGGTTCACATTCGTCTGCTTTTAACTACTACAATTCGAAATACGAGCTCTCTTGCGCCTCGCGCGGACATAAAATTTTCCAAATCATGTTAACATCGAACTTTATGATCATTGAAAGTGTTTTTCTGTTCATGACGCAAACACACCAAGTTTTACTTTATTATATATTGGGATTAGTGTCATTGTTGTTGAGGTTTTTTTATCAATTATGTTAGTGTTTTTCTAAATAAGCTTAAAATTTGTTTTAGTACCCTGGTCCAAAACTATGATTCAGTCTCAATAAAAAAACGCTCGACAGTACTTGTGTGTAAATCATTTCCTGATGATGACAACAGCGTTTGTCGAAACGCAGAAAATGTTTTACATATAAGTACTGGCTTCTTCCTTATGAGCAAAGTGCGAGTTTGATAAAAGAACAAACAGCCAATAAAAGTACAAATTATTTAAAACTACGACGCTTATGAATTAATTTGGTGCAATATATTGATGATAACATTCAACACAAGTTTCAACAACAACTTGCACATAATCTAAAAATACTGCTGTTACGTCATAATGGTTCCGGGAACATGACCGGATGAATTTGACGTGGGGGGAGCAGTTCCTTCTGACACCCCCCCAATTAGTAAAATGGGCAGTGTGACCGTTGCGTCATAATGGTTTGA
>QXVZ01031711.1:0-22527 GCA_008931825.1 Phallusia fumigata
CAAATTTTATCTAATTTGGGCATTGTTTAATAATTTAACCCATTTTCGGGAGCTATCAGGGCCAGGCCCAAGGGTTAAACTCACCACCTGTGTCCAACAAAATATTGTGTACCAACAGTCATCAACTACAAAATTTAGAAAGTGTTCAACATGGGGATTTCCCCTTTCGCTATACACGCATTGTGATCTTATTAACTCCCAATATTCATGCCTCATACTATTGGTTTCCCCTTGTCCGCATAGTCAGACAACACTGGCATGTTATTTGTCTGGCATGGTACCATTACCAAATTGTCTGTATAGTCCACAATATACTAGGATTAGATTTTTAAAAGTTGGAAAACCCTCTGCTAGCACCAAAAAAGAAGATATTTAGGCTTATACGCACCCCAAAGGTCATTACCCCAATAGCCAAATAAAATAGGTTTAAATTTAACAATGTCTGAATTGGATGAAACTTTAGACAGTTTGAAGAATATGCCATTGCTGTGTTCTAATTTCTGTGTTTAGTTTTTGATTTGTAATGGTGGTAATGAATGCTCTTATTTTTTTGTGGAAGGGACCTCATAATAAATGGTAGCCATATGCGCTGACTTTTGAATTTTTTCAAATAGGGTAAGTCTATGTTAAGGCTTGCAGTTTAAGCACTTCTCGCAACGCAAATTTACCGCCTGAAACTTTAGTTACTGTTACAAACGAACGCATGTTCCTACATTATAAGGCCGCATTGGATAACAAACAAATTGTCCTGTGGTCCGTTGCACAACAACACTGTAATGCTCCATTGAACTTCTGTTTCCATAACTTACAAAAATGAATGTTTAAATTCCAAAACTGCATGTAAGTGTGTGGAAATTTTCAATGATTTTTTGTTAAGATTTAATGTTTATACCTGCACAGGTATTAGGAAATTACTGACAGTAGGTAATTTTCGACTTTTTCTGTCCCTCAACCCAGCAAGCACCTGCTGTTGGGAAAGGCAACAAGTTGTTTCGAGGAACGAATGTAAACATGTTTGTTACGGACGGGAGTGCCTCGCTGTAAATTTAACATTTCTTTTCCGCCAGAGCATCTATTGCATTACAGGCTCACTGTGACGTAACTATTACTCCCATTTTTCCCTCGTGTTTTGTGGTTTCTCATGTGAACAATTACCTGGTTGTGAGACCATACCCGCAAATTCATGTAAACAAAAAATAAATATTTGGGGTTGAAAAGGTAAAAAATGGTGAATCCAAATTAAGTCACAAAAAACTTTAAAATACTTTGCATTGTATCAACTATCAAAATAGGAAATTTCTAGATGATTTACTGTGTTAAATATAGCTGCTTAAAAATTTTTACGTTTTGGGGGCATGTGGGTAAACTGATGGGTAAATTGGGGTAAAAAATTGTCAGTGCACAACTTCAGATACCCATCTATCATATGTGAAAATACAAAGAAATTTGAACGGCTCTTTCTTGACCAAATCGTGGGAACAAACTCGTGTAAGAAAAAATAAAATAAAAAATGGGTAAATCAAAACAAAAGTCAAAAAATACATTACAATACATTGCATTGTACCAGCTATCAAAATAGAAAACTTCTAGGTAACTTACTTTGTTAAATATTGTCGTTTTAAAAAATTTACATTTTGGGGGCCTGTGGGTGAACCGATGGGGGAATTTGGGTAAAAAATAAACTTCAAATACACAACTATCATGTGTGAAAATTTAAAGAAAATTGAACAGCTCCTTCATGACCGAAACATGGGAACAAACTCGCGTTAGACAGAAAAAAAAAACAGAGTAAAAACAATATGCTACATGGTTAACTGCGGCTGTTGATTGTAATTGTGGCTCTGATTAACCCAAAGCCCCTTTAAACCTAATTTGGGTAGTTGCAATAAATTTCTAAGCATAGAAGTTATAAAACAGTTTTTAAGACTTAAGTACTTTACCTCTAGAACTAGTATATGAGTGGCAGAGGTCAGTTGTAATGACCTTGTTGCCCACAGGCAATGTCATTGGTTCCCAGGACCAGGATTACCAAATCCACTGGATCGAAAGGAGATCCTCCATAGAGTGAAAATTCACTCTGATTACTTTCCACGTGGGGGCAGACGATGTTTCTACCGTTGCTGTCGTTCACCAACAATACAGATGAAAGTGTTCGCTTTCCGCTGATACCAAAAGAGTAGTCGACAACACTTGTTCTCTTTCCTCATCGATGGGTCATATCTTCCTTGTTTTACTACAAAGCTACTTGCAATACTAAAAATTAAGTTGAATAGTAACAGTCTTACAATACTATGGAAATTTGGGTAGTATTGTAGACTGTTACTAAAAACCTTCAAAAACACAACAAAAATTACCATGCATTCCAACAGTTATTAACAGACAAACAATCAACACCAGGACATATTTACTCAGACAAAAAGTACTACTACCTATCAAATAACAAGCACAAGTCGGACCACGTCCACGAGACAAGAAACTGCAGCACAATGCACATTGTAGACGACAAAATTATCCTATAAACCAGAACCATGTAGGAACATTTAAAAAAAAAAAATCAGTTTAGAATTTTATCAAAAAAACTGTTAAAAATTAAAAATTAACAATTGCTAAAAATTAAAAAAAAAAACGGTTTGTATTCGAAGTTGATCAATGTTGAGCTTTGTTTAGGATAAAAAACTACATTACTTTATATGAGTGGAATACATTTTTTTGTTGCGCTTACCAGTAAAATTTCAAACAAAAATATTTGTCGTTTTTTTATTTCGGAAATCGATAGTACATGCAAAGATCTTCTTAAAACACTTTTCAAAACTTTACCTTCAGGGCCGAAACAAAATTTCGTTGTTTGTCAAAAATTCGAAAACTTGACACTGAAAATTTGGCATTTAACCATAGATAACTTAGTAAGTTATCTGTGATTTAACCCATTTTCATCCCCTTAGGGTTGCTAGTATGCAAACATATTCGTCGTTATTTTTATTTCGGAAATCGCTAGTACACGCAAAGATCTTCTCAATACACTTTAAAAAAAAATGTTGCGCTGCCTTTCGCTAGGGGGCGTGACTCTGTGCGCCCAGGCAGCGCAGCAGGGGTGATCGCTTTTATTCCTAGAACGGTTCTAAACGCGCTCTTCCTTGCGCTCAGGAACTCCCAAGTACCAAAGGGAAAAATAATGAACGTTTTATTTTGGGCGAAACAGTCAGGTGGTGGCACTGNGGAGTTGATCAATGTTGAGCTTTGTTTAGGATAAAAAACTACATTATTTTATAGGAGTGGAATAATTTTTTTTGTTGCGCTTACCAGTAAAATTTCAAACAAAAATATTCGTCGTTTTTTTATTTCGGAAATCGATAGTACATGCAAAGATCTTCTCAAAACACTTAAAAAAAAAACTTTGCCTCCGGGGCCGGAACATAATTTCGTTGTTTGTCAAATATTTGAAAACCTGAGATATATTGCACATTTTTGTTTGTCAAACCACAGAGCACTTAATATTAAGTTCTCTATGGTCAAACTTATCACTAGATATAAGCTATTAGGTGAAAGTTTAGTAAAATATAACTAATAAAATAAAACCTTTCACTAGAACTTAAATTTGCAAAACAATGTCGGAGAAAACCATCTTATGAATAAAATGCAGTTTCAGAAACCGAAATGTGGTAAGCGGCGAATGAAAAAATTGCCAAACTTAACGTAAAACTTAGAAAACCTACCCTAATGTACAAACTCTAACGTTTTTTGGGGTGGGGGGCTTTTACACCCCCATGGCTACGCCCTGGTTCCAACACGACTGTCATTTCGCCTAGAGATACAGAAATTGAAGTTTGGAAGTTTGTCGCTTTGTTCGAATTTTCGTTCAAATTGGTTTGCACAAGTAAAGCTTTGACGTCAGTATTAAACGAAATTGCCCAAGCCCCCTTCCCCCCGAAAATTCTCTAATTAATTTATATGTTTGTTCGTTATTAACCGTGCTGCGTAGCCTATTACAAACAATACTTCAATTTGGTATTTCGACCCGGGCCAACGTCACAGTGCTATTTAATTATTATTGCCAATGGTCCAGTTAAAAGACAGAC
Source organism: Phallusia fumigata (assembly GCA_008931825.1). Classification (NCBI taxonomy): domain Eukaryota; kingdom Metazoa; phylum Chordata; class Ascidiacea; order Phlebobranchia; family Ascidiidae; genus Phallusia; species Phallusia fumigata. The sequence goes on from QXVZ01031711.1 coordinate 4,077, forward strand.
CAAATCAAACGGAAGTTAGGGTTAACTTGCACTGGATACTTTTTCCTCACTATAGTCTAGTAAAAATAAACGATTTGTTTGTTAGAAAAAATGTATAACATCCCCAACTTTTCTCCAAATTGGAGATTTTTACAAGGGAAAAAATAAAGTTTTTAAGAGCACGTCAGCAGTTGCTGCTTGAACGATGGTGTCTAACATTTTGACAATAACGTTTTCTAAACCGATCAGCTCAACTTTTTTTCGAAAACAGCAGATGTTTACCCGCCTCGAAACAAACACTTTAAATATTTTTGAAGATTTCCAAAACGTTAAATATTTTTGAAGATTACCAAAACGTTAAATATTTGTACACGAGCTTCCTCAGTCAAGNAAGCCCCCTTTCACCCGAAAATGCTCTAATTAATTTTTATGTTTGTTCGTTATTAACCGTGCTGCGTAGCCTATTATAAACAATACTTCAATTTGGTATTTCGACCCGGGCCAACATCACAGTGCTATTGAACTATTATTGCCAATGGTCCAGTTAAAAGACAGACCAAATCAAACGTAAGTGAGGGTTAACTTGCACTGAATACTTTTTCTTCACTATAGTTTAATAAAAATAAACGATTTGTTTGTTGGAAAAAACGTATAACATCCCCAACTTTTCTCAAAATTGGAGATTTTTACAAGGGACAAAATGAAGTTTTTTTAAGAGCACGGATCAGCAGTTGCTACTTGAACGATGGTGTCTAACATTTTGACAATAACGTTTTCTAAACCGAAGCTCAACTTTTTTTCGAAAACAGCAGATGTTTACCCGCCTCGAAACAAACACTTTACCAAAACGTTAAATATTTTTGAAGATTACCAAAACGTTAAATATTTGTACACGAGCTTCCTCAGTCAAGTTTATTCAATATTCACTCTTCAGACCTGGCTGGAAATAAACACTACTGTTATTAGATGTACGATTGGTAAGGATAAGTAACCAACTACAAAGAAACCATAAAAATTACTCTTATAGAAGGCAAAATTAAGCAAGTTAAAAATACTATAGAGGATATATGAAAAAAATCTGCTCGAAAGCGCAACCAATATAGATATACGCATTTAGTTGTCAAATGTATTTTATTTTCTGATTACTTCGCACTAATGTTACATTTCATGATTGCAAATCGTGATTAAAATATGTAATAGGGCCGCCAACGATTCAACCCTTGCCGGAAATGCACGCACATGGTTGACTCACACTCAAAACATGTCTGCGTCATTAAAGCTTTGTGCTCGTCGGTGGCTATAGAAAGGGTCTTGACAGGTTTGCACACTGAGATCTTATCTAATGCTTACCTTTGCTAATATATTGATTGTTTTTAGATTTGTAAGCTATCAAAAATGTCTAATGGAACGTGTATACGAGAAAATCAGTGGCAAAATTTGGTTATCCTACCTTTTGTGTTTTTATGCGCCGTGTTAAATTTGGTTGTGTTTGCGGCTACAATCGTAAACAGGAAAAGGCTTCAGCGCCAGAACTACATGTTTATATGTGTGGATAGCACACTTTTGAGCAACGTTTTGTTCTTGGCAATTGAAATATGGATCTTGATGGACCAGTATGTTGGAACATTTGAGTATTTTGGATCTGCAAAAAAAGTAAGCTTCACAGTCATTATTATGATAAGATCTGAAAAGTCGTAGATGGTGTTGCTTGAATGCACTTTATCGTTATTGTTAGATTTTGATTTCACTGTCATATATTAGATTGCCCTGTCGTATATTGAATTCAAAATCGAAAAGTCGTAATATTATCATGCAATGAAGAGTCGTGAACTAACAAATAACAACACTGCATGAGCGTACACGTTGAAAAACAGTAGCTCTGTAATTACCTCAGCAATGTGCTTAATAGTATTAATTTGTTTTGTTAAAAAACCGTTCTGTATAGATAAAATAGACATATCTGGTATTGTTCTGTTTTAGTTGAAAAATTCATTTCAGCGTGACGCAGCGATTTTATTCGCGTCAAAACCACCAAGTAATTGTTAGCGTAGTTGTGGAGTGAAAGCAAACTTTTCAGCATACTTTTGCTTCTGTGACCGCGATTCTTGACGCGCGTGCTGTGACACTTCCGGTTTTCGAGGAACAATAAGCGATAGCAAGATGACGTGTCGTATCCCCCCACACGAAAATAGAACTGCGGATCACGGGAAGTTGTGAGAAAATACTGACCAGCAAAACAATAAAGTTTCCTCACCTTTCACTTGAAACTAGACTGCATATATGTGCCCTGTTAATTTATATCTTGACAAACTGATGGTTTTAACGACAAAATAATTTTCCCCTATACGCTCATATTTTTGCCTTATACTTTTACTCATCATTTTTCTAACTGTGTTTTAAGATAATATGGAGTGTTTGTCAAACGGCAGTGGTGTCAATGCTGTTTGTGATGTGTGGAAACATTGGAGCTCTACTTTTTGTGGTTTTGGACAGCACCTATTTTGTTGGAAGAAGTGTGAACCGCAAAGCAACTAATCAATTTGTCAGTGACAGTACGGATGACAAGGCTTGCAGGAGGAAGCGATGGTAAGAAGTTTTATTGTTTCATTCGTATACACTACACTTTTTGGCGGGAAACATTCTATGATATTTTTTCTGTTTCAGGGCCTTTAGCGCCAAAAGACGACGTGCAGTAATTCTTGTGTTTTTATCCTGGCTTCTTCCGCTGATTTTGGCAGTTGTGGCGATTTTCAAACTTTCATGCCAAGATATTTGCATTCTTTGTCTGGGTGGCCGCGTGGTAGGAAGAATTTGCCCACAAGGCCAGGGCTGTTCACAGGTTTGGCCTCCGATACAGCATGCTTATTTAGGAATTTCTGCCGGAACTTGGTTCTTGGAGGTAATTTGTCACTTTCGTGTGCAAAACAACATTACGTATATTACACGCAGTTTTTATCTCAGGTGATCGGTCTTTTATTTATCATTTATTCTGCGGTCCGAGCCTTCAACGAAGTTATGGCTCCTCCCACTCCCCGAGCTGACCTACAAGCTTTGGAACCAGTTGTTGAAACGTAAGTTTGTCTAATTGTAAATAAGGTAGATAACACGACCAAAACTGCAGGTTTTTGTTGCAGACGGTGTGTTGATGCCTTGTTGAGCTACAATTATAATTAAGTTAGTTTTTCTTAAAACTGTTTTTTTAATAAACAAGCATCACAAGATTCTATAGTTGCAACGGTTCATTACTACAAAATCGTCACAACGCAATCGCATCATAGTATTTGGTGGATGTGTGGTAATTAATGTTGGCTGAATACCATCGCTGTTCCAAATGTTTGGTGGCATTTATCTTGTTAATCAGATGCTTGGTAAATATAACTAAACATCGAGATTTTTAGACAACGCAAGTAATTTCTAAGCTAGTTCTACAGCTGTTATACTTGTTCTTTTCCATATTTTACCTGCTCTTTTGCATATTCTGTACATTTTATAGATGAAAACTATAACCATATCATAAACGTGCATTTAGAGTCGAAACGGTAAAATCCACCACATCAGATTCACCTGACGTTTCACCATCGGATCAACCTCGAGGCAATCCCAGGGTAAAAATAGAAGAAAGTGATTCCGTTAACAAATCTCGTTCAGGACGGAAAAGGCCAGAATTTCGTTTTCANCAGACGGTGTGTTGATGCCTTGTTGAGCTACAATTATAAATAAGTTAACTGTTTTTTTAATAAACAAGCATCACAAGATTCTATAGTTGCAACGGTTCATTCGTCACAACGCAATCGCATCATAGTATTTGGTGGCTGTGTGGTAATTAATGTACAATAAAGTCCCTTGGCTGAATACCATCGCTGTTCCAAATGTTTGGTGGCATTTATCTTGTTAATCAGATGCTTGTTAAATATAACTAAACTTCGAGATTTTTAGACAACGCAACGCAAGTAATTACAAAGCTAGTTCTACAGCTGTTATACTTGTTTTTTTCCATATTTTGCCTGCTCTTTTGCATATTCCGTACGTTTTATAGATGAAAACTATAACCACATCATAAACGTGCATTTAGAGTCGAAACGGTAAAATCCACCACATCAGATTCACCTGACGTTTCACCATCGGATCAACCTCGAGGCAATCCCAGGGTAAAAATAGAAGAAAGTGATTCCGTTAACAAATCTCGTTCAGGGCGGAAAAGGCCAGAATTTCGTTTTCACTCGCGCATACGATTTATGATCGTCATAACAAGCACTTTCGTGATTTGCACTTTGCCAACAATTATAACGTTTTTAATAGACATTGCAAACTATCAAATTGACCTTAACCCAGCTCTATANAGTATCAAGCAAACCTGTATAAAAGACGCCTATTTGTAAACAGGTTTGGCCGTTTTATTACCCGGACCCAAGAGATGCGTCAGACAACGATAGATTCCCGGTAGAACTTCTTCCAGAGTTTAAAGAAAGATCTTCATTGTCAGCTTTCGATAAAAATGCTACAGTCAATCCAGATTACGAGCCATCCTATACAATTTTGGCAAAACGTCGACCAACCCTGCGTTCTAAAATGAAATTTCGTGGTTTTGTTCGAAAGAAATCGAAATCATTGCGACAAAGACTTTCTTCGTGACATCTGCGCGGTGTTAACAAGATTTTCTTCACACTGCAATTTTTGTGCACTCTGGTGGGATGCCGTGTTACGTTTTCTGAAAAATAAATATAGATGCATAATTATTTGATTTCTGTTAAAAGAGTTTGACACTCCCGTCCTAAAATGTATTTGGTTTATTGCGTAGCCAAAATGTTTTTGTGCTCTTTTTGGTGTATAAATGAATACTTTTTGGTTAATAATAAAAAGTTTATTTTACTATATTTTATTTCATCACAAACATTTTTGTTTAACTTACGCTAGATTTATTTTCGGTTCAAGTTCGGTTATATCTTTTCATAGGGATTTGCAAAAAAGACACTTCTACGCACGTCTACTAAAAAAACGACATTTTAAAGATACGCCTCGTGCATCAATTAGAGTTAACTGAATTTGTTTTTCTCTTTGAATAAAATTGTTACCTGAGTTACCTTTGTGAGGTATTTTAAATACATCAAATGGCCTGGGCCTCGCCGTCAATGACTGTCCTTGGGACACCTGGGTCTGTCCACCGGATCACAGGAAAGGACCGCGCTGGTGTGTCCGTTTAAGCGAGTTTCATCTGGCCAGCAGAACCTGCGGGTTCGACCACCGTTTGTGCTATCGGCTGTACCCCGGCAGTTTGTGCGATCGGTTGCGATCCTACGGCAGAACATACCCAGTACACTTCAAGCACTATCAAATAACAGGAGACTTGATTCGATAACCCATGCTTTTTTTGGTGTCCTTTCTATTTTATGATGTCGTTCAAAGTGACAAATTTGATAAAATTACAATACAAATTAAATTTTACTTGAATTGACAAGACGTTCTTCGAAAATGCAATTTTTAGATTAGACGTATAGGCCCATATTTTCAACTGGTGCCCAACAAACACTGCAATATGCGTGGACGAAGATTGAAAAACATACCCCAAAAAATAAGCATGCCAGAATCTGAGCGTGTTGTTCATTTCGCTGTTCGGACCAACCCGAAACAAGTGACAGGGTGATTTGTTTAATTTTTGGGTGATTCGTTTAAGTTGTTCAACTGCACTTGTGGTCCACATCCAAAGAAAAGAACATTTTTGTTTGATCGTAGCCCATAACAACTTCGAACGAAACAAAGCTACAGAAAAGTGTTGCTACATTACATACCATAAAATTATTCGTTTATGGGCCAATTACGTCTATGGGCAACTTTGCTCTGTTGCTTGGCCATGTATGGACAAACAGAACGTGAGTGAGCACGTGTAAAAAATTTACATGGTAAAATGTCGTCAAAACCCCTCGTTCCGCTTTTTACGCCTGTGCACGATACGACTGTTTACGGAAGCGTTGAGATTCTACCATTTTACGTGGTGATGAATCATTTCAACTGTCTGAAAACTGTCTGCACCGTGGTCTGAAAAACAAATAGCCCGTTTGACGTCATCGTTAACAACAGAACTGTTTATTTTTTCGTTTTCGTCTTTTACGATATAATGAGAGACTACTAAACTACATGTCGGTCTTTACCACACATTTTAGGGACAACACAAAACAAGTAGCGCTTTGGGTAAGTAGAAAGCTATGTTTAAAATGAAGACATACACAACCAAGGTTGAGCGTTTTGATTTTCTTTCTAAAAACACCAAGCAATGTATTTTGTTGTTTTATGCATACCGAAAATTATTTAACAGCTACAATAGTTGACATACGTTTAATTGTCATGTTTTGTTGCATTTTTACTGAACAAGTGTGGTAAGCGGTTTAACTAAATTTGACATACAACGGAAAATATGCAGCGCTGTTTGTAACGCGTAACGTAACGTTTGTAAATGTGAATCAACTGGCATTCTTTTGGCTTGTGATTGACTGATTGTTACCTGCAGATTGCTGGAGTTTTTGGATTCTGCGGTGCGAGCTGAATTGGTTTATGTCCATGTTACGCTGCTGGAGTTTTTTTGTGATTTCGATGTGTACTTTTGTGGAAAATTTGCACTCAATTTGTGTTGGTAAAATCTGAAACAGGTTTTTAGCAAAATTATTTTTTCTTTCGTGATTTGAAACTGTGGTGTGAACACAAAATAAATACCCTAGCGCAGAATGTGAACCTTACGGATGCAGTGACAAACAGTTTTCTGCATGATAGTTTTGCTGAAGTATGAAAGATGTTGTAATTACAATGTATTAATTTGGCTTAATTGTAGTTGGCTAGTTCTATGTCATTCGTTAATGAACAGTACTATGAAATAAAAGGGGTATATTTGTATGTATCAATGTTATATATTTATATTCTTCTTTCATGTATGTAAAGATATGTTAATAATTTCCATTGAAAAATGTGTGACAAATAATAGTAGTTCTTTCCTGTGTGGCATGACAATAAAAAAGCGAAATCAAGTGGCCTAAAATATTGTAAGCTGAAACTTTTAACTAAAACAAAATTTCTTGAACAAAGTCGTCACTTTTTTTGAACAAAGTTTGATGTTTGTAGGTATTTTTGTTTGTTGATGTGGTAAAGCAATTTGTGTGGCAAAATGAGTATGTTACAATTCACACCACCCATTGTAAAAGAGTTATTGGGATGGAAAAGAGGAGAAATGTCAGCACAGGTATTGTTTAAGTAGATGTATGTGTCCAGCAACATTTGTTTCATAGCTATACACTTCAAAGACATGTATAACAGCAAATCTCTTTTAACGTATTTAAGTATTTTTAAGGTATTTGTAGATAATTGGTTAACACAAAGCAAACAGAGTTGTATAATATATTATTTATGGATGGGCGAAAAACGTGATCTGTGCCGAAACAAAAATTTGTTTTATCCAGGATGAAAAATTTGCTGAAAAAGCGATTAAAAGCTTGGTAAAGAAACTTAAAAAAAGTGGTGGACTAGAAGATTTAAAGAAAGCTGTAACAAAGCAGTCCATTGACACTAAATGTGTAAAGATACCTCGTTCTTTGGATGGAAGGTTGCAGGTGCAAAAATTGAAAAAACAAATTATCATTTTTGTGATTTATCATCTTTTCTACATGTTTTTTGTCCTTGTTGCCTTAAAACCTCGTATTCTAGGGTCAGCTCTCACATAACCGCTTGTGGTTGATCCCTTGTTGAACAAACAGAAATAAAATAAATGAAATGAATAAATAATTAGTGTAATTATCGAAACGTTTAAATAAAGACGTTTGTAACTTTTAAGAACTATTTAGGCCAGCATACTTTTAATAAGTCAAGAACAGATCTTTGTACTGGCTTTGAAATGTTCGTTGGGACAAGAAAGAAAAAATGCATGTAATGAAAATTACAATGCAAATAGTGATTTGTGGTTTTTTCTGCCAATACATATGACAAAATAAAAGATATTTTTTAACTGAAGGATAAAAAAGCTCATACCCTTTCAAACAACAGTCTTATTAAAATGCATAATTTGTCTCATAGTAATGTTGGTACAAATCATTTTTTGCAGGTTTCTCACAAGAAATCACTGCCTCATGTGTTGTACTGTCGTTTATGGAGATGGCCAGACCTTCGCAACCATCATGAGCTTCGACCTGTGGAGAAGTGTGAATATGCATTTCAGCTAAAAAGAGATGAGGTGAGCAGGTGTTGAATTGTGCGGTTAAACACAGTTTGTACAAATATGCTGTTTGCAGGAACAGAAATCTTGTTTGTTAACACTTTTGGCAGTAGAGTGCACCATTTCCTCAAATTATGTGTTACCTGTTACAAATTCAATTATCTGATATTATCTGAATGATTTATTAGTATCAGGGTTGCAGAGTCAGAGGTATAGAGTCCAACTAGACACCCCACTCCTAGTATAACTAGGATACCGACTCCCTACAACTCAAATACTGTTTTACCAAACATCTCAAACCAATTTAGGCTTCATCTGGCATGCATTTTGCTGTGCTTTCCACCCTTAATTTACACTATGTCTTGTATAGGTTTGTGTTAATCCCTATCATTACACACGTGTTGAAACCCCAGCTCTTCCTCCAATCCTTGTGCCTCGCCAAAGTGAACCCTTGCCAGCTGAGCTTCCTCCTTTGGATGACTGGAGCATTGTCCCAGAAAATGCAACTTACGAACCCAGTATGTTTTTAGTTACTATTGTGCCAAAAAGTGTCCATATTTTTAACAGTTTGACAACTAACATGTAGTTTTGGTGGTTTGCATCATTAAAACAGATCTCAGACTGGTGCATTTCCATCAGAACATTTTTTTGAGCTCCAATAGAAACAGAAAGGAAATTAGTTTAGTTGACCATGTTATTTTTAAAACAGATGGTTTAAGTTGTGGGGGTGTGCCATTTGAAGAGTTTGCATACAAATGTCACTATTTTTTTCAATAAATCATAAATGCTGTTTAAAACTTGGTAAAAGTGTCTGCTACCAATCAGCATACATATTTCAAGACCCTATAANGCACCATTTCCTCAAATTATGTGCTACCTGTTACAAATTCAATTATCTGATATTATCTGAATGAATTATTAGTATCAGGGTTGCAGAGTCAGAGGTATAGAGTCCAACTAGACACCCCACTCCTAGTATAACTAGGATACCGACTCCCTACAACTCAAATACTGAAGTTTTACCAAACATCTCAAACCAATTTAGGCTTCAACTGGCATGCATTTTGCTGGGCTCTCCACCCTTAATTTACACTCTGTCTTGTATAGGTTTGTGTTAATCCCTATCATTACACACGTGTTGAAACCCCAGCTCTTCCTCCAATCCTTGTACCTCGCCAAAGTGAACCCTTGCCAGCAGAGCTTCCTCCTTTGGATGACTGGAGCATTGTCCCAGAAAATGCAACTTACGAACCCAGTATGTTTTTAGTTACTGTTGTGCCAAATAGTGTCCATATTTTTAACAATTTGACAACTAACATCCAATCAGCATACATATTTCAAGACCCTATAATTATTGGCACATATCACAAAAAATGCATCATTTACAACTTTGCATGTGTTCTTTAAAAACAATTGTGCCAAAAACAGGCAAACTATTCGCCCCAATGTAAATTAAAGTGGCAAATTTCCTTAGTAAATTGGGTTAAGTGTGTAAAATGGCAACATGGTGAAATCCATCCTTTTGTAATATTTTGTTTCATGGCATACAATTCCTTATTTGAAGGTATGCAACCATCAGGAAACTTTACAATACCAGAGAGTCCACCACCAGGTTATATGAGTGAGGATAGCGAGTTTAGTGAATCTGGATCAACCATGTCCAGTCCTGGACCATCAGGAACATTTTCAGGTAATGATGTAGTGGGTAAATTGAATTTCATGTTACAAACTAGTAAGTGTTGTTAGTAACGACAAAACAAATAAAGCAGTAACAATAAATTGGCAAATGTGTTGACTTGTTTGTTTATGACGTAAAAAGCATTGCTAATTAGCTTTTGTGCAATATGTGTTTAGTTTTCTTTTTGTGCTGTAAAACTATCAAACAAAATGTTGAATTTTTATATATATCTTGCTAATTTTGCTAAAAATTGCTAATTGCAACATGCAGAAATATATGTCCCTTTTCTGTAAAATAGTGTTTAGCAATGTCCTTTCCAAGATTTTAAAAGTGTACATACACTGGCAAGAAAAATTATGATAAAACTGTCACTAATTCCCTGCTTAAATACCAATATGTTGTTCTAATAGTAGCATATTTTTGCAATACTAACTTTATGACTGGATATCAAAGTACAAATAAAAAGCAGCCAAAGTTTTACTTTGTGGCTCTACATGGAGCTGCATGCCACCAACTGGTGTGGTAGTGGCAGCATAAATAAAACACTACATTACCTGAATTCTTCAATGCCTGTTGTTTAGATGCATCAGGAGGCCAAACTGGATCAACAGGATCTGGATCTGATGACGTACAATCTGTAGCTTACCATGAACCCCCATTTTGGTGCTCAATTTCTTATTATGAGCTAAATCAAAGAATAGGTAGGATATAATGTTTAACAGTTTTCTTATTTTAAGTTTTTGTGTAAAATTGATTGTCAAAGAAATTACAGTTTTGCAATGTAATTTGATTGGTTTATGAGAAAACCCAATGCTTTTTATAAACTGACTTTTAAGGTTTGCCTCGTTTTTCCAGTTGGGTTCTGGCTTTTAATTTGCTGTTTGAGTAATCCTTCAATTATGTAAGTTAAAATAATGCCAACTGTTTTTCAACCTTAAATTATTATGGGTCCCCTTTCGTGAAGGAGTTGTGCACTGACAACTTTTTACCACAGTTCACCCATTGGTTCAGGCCTCCAAAATGTGATATTTTTAAAACAGGAATATTTAACAAAATAAGTCACCTAGAAGTTTTCTATACTTTGGGCTTACCACAGACCATATTACAGTTTTTCTGCTATATAATAAATATAACTTCCGCCTCCCCGCAGTTTTGCAAGTCCGCACCTATGCTCACTTTTGCACTAGCATGTAAGCTTATATTTGGTTGGTTAAAACAATGTTGCTGGAACAGGGTTGGAAAGGGTGGTTTAGCGTTTGTTGTGGTTTGCTGTGACTCAGGCAAAGGTCACTGCAGGTCACTGCAGGGTTTAAATCATGCTTTGACATAGAGATTGAAATGGACATGATGTAGGAAATGATTTAGTTTAGCAATATTCACAGTAAGTCACCTGGAAGTTTCTATTTTGAAGTATTTTGTGACTTTAATTTGAATTCACCATTTTTTTACCTTTTAAATCCCAAATAATCATGTTTTTCCTTACATGTCCTTTTCTTCAAACATACTAATCCAAATGGTATGAAATTTAATGAATTTTAATTCCTTAAATACAGGTGAAACTTTCAATGCTTCTCAATCATCTTTGACTGTGGATGGATTTACTGACCCTTCAAATGCGGAGAGATTTTGTCTTGGGTTGCTATCAAATGTCAATCGCTCTCAGCATGTTGAGATAACCAGAAGACATGTAGGCAAAGGTACCTCATTGCAATTATAACTGTTGAGTAGCAATTAAATTTTATTGGGGTTGTGAAATTTGCATTCTGTCTAACTACATCCTCCCAACACCTGTGGCACAAAAACCATAAAGTTGTAATTTATGACCAGGCTTGCATTCTTTTATTACACTAATAGCACAATATGGTTTTACCTTGTAGCATAATATTTGCATGGTTACACCCTAAGAACAGATCTTCCTGACCCCTATAAAAATATCGTGTTAGTGACCTAACAACATTGCGGAACTTATTTTACTAATCTTCTGTGTAAAATGCCAACCAGCATGTGCTGAATACGAAATAAGCAAAATAATGTGAAACAGTTGATAATCTTTTGTTGTCATTTATTGCTTTTGTAACAAAAAACCGCCACATAGTTATTTGAAAACTTTGAACCTCAAGTACAACATTATATGTGGTGAACTATTATTATTAAAAAAATGCATTGGTACATCTTGTTTACATGTGCTGTGGAGTTTAGTGATCATTAGGGTACATTGACTATAAACTCAATATTGACTTTTGCATTCATACTATTATAACAGTTGTAGTATAGACTATCAAAGAAAATATTAATTGAAACTAAATCATTTGCTTCAACTTTGTCAAATTCACAAAGGCATTACTGGGCCCCTTGCTTTTTATCTGACCCACAAGGGGCTAATGGACCCCAAGTTTGGCACTAATATTGTGGAATAATATAAAGTAAAATTTCATTGATTGGTTATTTTCTTTTTCATGATTAAAAAGGCAGATAATAAAAGATCATTTAAACATCCCCATTTATCATGGGAGAAACATTGACCAGGACAGTGTAGAATGCTGCTTTCAAGTGCAATTTTTGTGTACAGGTGTTCGTCTCTACTATATTGCTGGTGAAGTGTTTGCTGAATGTCTTAGTGACAGTGCCATATTTGTTCAAAGTCCTAATTGCAATAGACGATATGGATGGCATCCTGCCACCGTGGTTAAAATACCTCCTGGCTGCCACTTAAAAATTTTTAACAATCAGGTATATTTTTAAAATTACAGGCCTATTAGTTTTTTATTAATGTGAAACAATTATTGAAAGAATGTGGTTACACCCTAAATATGTTATACAGGTTATTATTTAGAATAGTGCATTTCCAAGACAGTAAATTTGACCTTCGGTGAATGTTTAAAATAGTTTGTATGTAAAACTACAAAACTGCTACAAACATTTTAAAAGCAGTAAAAAATGAGGTTAGTTTACAATGATGAACATAGGACTGTATATCAGTGTAGGTTATGTGTTTGACACCAAATCTTGGTTCACGCAGTTTTGCTTGAAATTTGACAGGAATTTGCTGCTCTGCTATCCCAATCTGTTAACCAAGGGTTTGAGGCTGTTTATCAATTAACAAGAATGTGCACAATCCGCATGAGTTTCGTCAAGGGCTGGGGTGCCGAATACAGAAGGCAACATGTCACTTCTACACCTTGCTGGATAGAAATGCATCTCAATGGCCCACTGCAATGGCTTGACAAAGTTCTTCAGCAAATGGGTGCACCACATATCCCATGTTCCAGCATGTCGTAATAAATGCTGGGATCCGAAAAGCAGCAGTTGTGTTGGTTGTTTACTACAAGAATGAGTTTAAACAACTTCTAAAACTCAAGACACTTACACTTTTAACAACCAAAAACATACAATCTTTTTATTTTGTAGCAATGTTTACTGTTTTTACTTGTACCAATAATCAAGTGAAGTAATGCTGCCAACATGTACAGTATTGTTTGCATGTGTTGCAAATAACTTTAACCAACAGTTTGCGAAAATGTACACTTTAAGGTATTTGAAGGCCAGTAGCAGTTTTCTATTGTTACCTATTTTACTTTTTGCGTGACTTGAACTCTGCAACCCTGTTCCATTATGTTTTTTTATGAAGTTTATATGTTGTGCTTCCTAGAAAATAATTATTTTATTGAACATGCAAACAAAGTTTTCAAACATAGTACATGGTGATAAAACAACTTATGTGTAGTACATGTCATCGAGGTAAATTGACTAAAATTAGAAAGAGCAATTGATTGTAGCCAAACTCAAGCCCTATTTTTCTTGTAAAATACTGCCACTTTCTGTACAGAATGTTTTTTTGTGTGCCTTACCGTTTGTCAATGTCCAACCCTTGCACTAACTTTTTATCACACATTATGCTGATTTATTTTGTAATACTCCACTTCAAAACCACTTTTAGCATTGATTTGGTTTGTTACAAATTTTTGTCTCATTTCTGTGTGGAAGGTTTTGTTTTGAGTGATAAGTGATACTGTATCATAGCTGACTCGTGTTGCTGCAACAGTAAAAAAGTTTTGGTCTTTTCTGATAAAGGCAGGAATGTGCTGGCTAGCTGTGTCCATCATGGGGTTTACCATTATTTCAGCGAGGTGCATAAATGAATTGGGGAAGAATGCATACAAGGGCTTGGCAAACTATTTAATGAAAGGGAAAGAAATGAACAGTTATTAAGGGCCGCATTACGTAATTCGCATATGAGTACTTTTCAAAAACAGGGCATTTAATTTGTACCCTTTTGAACAACTTTCAACAGTTGATTTATCTAAAATATGTCAGATATAAACTGCTCCATTGTTGTGATAACTGGGCATTTAATTACATATAATTTTTTTAATTGCATACATTCTAGACTAACAGCAATCTATTAGTTTCAGCAGTTAAATACTTAACGCAATTTGCAAGATTTATGTCGAATAGCTGTCTGCTTATACATCAAATTTAACCAAATATAANATCTATTAGTTTCAGCAGTTAAATACTTAACGCAATTTACAAGATTTATGTCGAATAGCTATCTGCTTATACATCAAATTTAACCAAATATAAATAGAACCAGCAGCAACTATAAAAGGGATGTTAAAAGTACATTTTAAATGGAAATCTGCTGTTTATATTGAGTGAAAAAATCAAAGGAACAGCAATTCGACTTCTCATTGTGAGCATACCGCATTCAGGCGTTTTTTTCCGCCCACCGGCTATCAAAATGATTCTGGTCAGTCAATTATGTTTTTTTTAGGCAACGAATGCAGCGTGGCAAGTCACATGCATAAAGACGAATGTAGCCATAGGATCTTTAGTTCCATTGTTTTGAAATCCTTGACAATATTGCTTTATTGTAGTTCAATATACGTTGAATATTCGTCCGAACTTTCGTTTCACGCGTATGACCATAGATAACTTACTATGGATGCCAAACCTATTGTCATGGTCATGGTTGAGCGCTTCTAGTTGTCGTCTGTAAAAATGTGCTGTGCTACCTGCTGGACGACTGATTTTTGTTCCGGCCGCGTAATATGTTACTTGATATGGCTTTACCATAAACTTTTTAAGGTTTTGGAAACTACCTATGCATTTTGCTCAAAGTACCGCAATATTAATCAATCAATGGCCTTATTTGTGCCAACTTAACAAAACAATTAATAACAGTAAGTTTGGATCATTGTGCGGCAAGGAGGCATCGAATAANAATCATAGAGGGAATCGCCGTTTTCGAAACGTGCTTAGGGCCATGTGACTTGTAGATACCCGTGTTGCTGTACTTTTGTAGCGTGTTTCTCAACTGCATATCAATGCAGTCTGATCTCCACAGTGTACCAGTTTATTGTCAAGGTGTGTTATAACATGTTCTGTCAGGTGTATGCATGGGATAACCCGACTTTGTATTGTATCGTGTGTGACGTACATCTGCCATCTGGCATTTTTGGCAAACCTTGCGCGGTTGAGCCTATGGGTATCTACTTTCTGTGTTGCATGCGTGGGCTTGGGTGATCGTAATGACGACACGGCTTGCTAACGCGTCGACATCATTAATAATTTCCTGGATTACAAAAGCATAGGGTCGATGCATTGTATTCTACAACACATTTTTAAATGAGTTGTATCATATTTGGTGATAAAAATAACAATTCCCATGGCCTGATTGTAACATGACACATGAGTTAAGTTGAGTTGAGTTTATTTTGCTTGGTGAAAGAAATCGTAGCGACACAATTGCACTAAAACATGAAATAATGAAACAAAATGTGCAAAACATTTAGCAGAGAAAGAATGAACAGGTTTGTAGAAACAATCTGCCGACGTTTTCGAATGAAATGTTATTGGCCTTCCCGCGGACTTTGACCTGGCTGTCTTGTCAAAGGGCATGTCGACGTCGTGGACCAGTGGCTGGTATAAGGTATTCTTTGTTTCGGACTTTTCTTGCATCGCTGGGTAAAACAAAAGGCAAAAGAGCTGAAACCCAATTTTACACACTGGCTCAAGAGCACATGTTTCAAAATTTTCAACATTACAAAGTGCAGCACAGTCATTAGATTGCAGTATTAAGCATGTTGGGCCTTTTGTTTTGATTTGAGTAACTTGGTAAAGTTTAAAACGTTTTGAGCAGTATAAAGAACCAGTTCTTTTGAATCTCAAGTCACTGGCCTAGAGTGCAAATAGAATCTGAGTCTTGGTGATTAGAAATTTGAGTCTGCAACTTGTACTTTGTAACTCAGGTCAACATTATCATATTACGAAAATTAGATTGGTTTGTTAGCATTTATACCAGGTTGAAAGTTATGTGCTTTTAGTGTTTGTCTATGACTAAAATCACTTATATTCGTGATTAGATTAAAGTTATTTTTGGCAGTCCAAGTAAAATTAATTTGATGCTTCATAAATGCAGGATTTTAAATCTCAATTGTTTATTTGTTGAGGCTTATCAAGGGATATGCTGTATTGTGTTAAACAGACACAGTGTTTTTTATACCAATGTGTTAAGTAACTATGGAAAATAAAAAGCTGATATCGAAATGGACGTGTGATGATGTGAAGTTTTGGTTGCAATCTGAAGGTTTTGGTGAGTATGCACCGCTGTTCTGTGATGAACATGGAATAGATGGGGAAGTTTTACTTACAATTACTGTCAAGGTACATTTAACTTCAGTTTTGGTACTGATTACCTTCTGGTGTTTATTATAGTTTCATGTTTTTGTGCATGTGATGAAAGTGTAGAACGAAATAAAATTGTTTATAGAATGAGACTTTCTAAAAAAAACAGCCCAATCATTTAAATGCAAATTTATTCACTAATTTTATGTTTGTTTTGGCAGGATCTTCGCAACCCCCCTCTTCAATTAAAGAAGTTTTGCGACATTAAAAAATTAGAGAAATGTCTCAAACAAATACAAACAAAAAGTGTTATTGAACATCAGATATTCAGTGGTAAATAGCTTTAAGATCATTGTAAATATAATTTTGTTTTTAATCTATCTAATGCCGGTTGTTTGTACATGTTGTGGTCAAGAAAGAGTTGTCCTATTTTTTCTACATTTTTACATGTGATAATGGGCATTTNGAATCTCAAGTCACTGGCCTAGAGTGCAAATAGAATCTGAATCTTGGTGATTAGAAATTTGAGTCTGCAACTTGTATTTTGTAACTAAGGTCAACATTATCATATTACGAAAATTAGATTGGTTTGTTAGCATTTATACCAGGTTGAAAATTATGTGCTTTTAGTGTTTGTCTATGACTAAAATCACTTATATTTGTGATTAGATTAAAGTTATTTTTGGCAGTCCAAGTAAAATTAATTTGATGCTTCATAAATGCAGGATTTTAAATCTCAATTGTTTATTTGTTTAGGCTTATCAAGGGATATGCTGTATTGTGTTAAACAGACACAGTGTTTTTTATACCAATGTGTTAAGTAACTATGGAAAATAAAAAGCTGATATCGAAATGGACGTGTGATGATGTGAAGTTTTGGTTGCAATCTGAAGGTTTTGGTGAGTATGCACCGCTGTTCTGTGATGAACATGGAATAGATGGGGAAGTTTTACTTACAATTACTGTCAAGGTACATTTAACTTCAGTTTTGGTACTGATTACCTTCTGGTGTTTATTATAGTTTCATGTTTTTGTGCATGTGATGAAAGTGTAGAACGAAATAAAATTGTTTATAGAATGAGACTTTCTAAAAAAAACAGCCCAATCATTTAAATGCAAATTTATTCACTAATTTTATGTTTGTTTTGGCAGGATCTTCGCAACCCCCCTCTTCAATTAAAGAAGTTTTGCGACATTAAAAAATTAGAGAAATGTCTCAAACAAATACAAACAAAAAGTGTTATTGAACATCAGATATTCAGTGGTAAATAGCTTTAAGATCATTGTAAATATAATTTTGTTTTTAATCTATCTAATGCCGGTTGTTTGTACATGTTGTGGTCAAGAAAGAGTTGTCCTATTTTTTCTACATTTTTACATGTGATAATGGGCATTTGATGTTGTGCACTGATAATTGTTTACAATAGTTCATCCATTGGTTGATATACAGGCCCAAAAGTGTGAATTTTAAAACAGCAAAAGTCATCTGAAAGCTTCCTATTTTAATAGTTGGTACAGTGCAAAGTACTTAAACAAATTTTGTGACTTTTGGTTGGATTGGATTTACCCACTTTTAACCATTTTAATTTAAATAATTATGGGTCCCCTTCCTCGAAGGGGACACATATTGTTTTTACTCTGTTTTTTTGTTTTTTCTTTTTTTCTGTCTAACGCGAGTTTGTTCCCACGTTTTAGCCATGAAGGAGTCGTCCAAATTTCTTCAAATNTGAGCATGAGGCAGTAGCACTAACCACTGAGCCGTCTTGCACAATGAACAATCTATTAACTATGTGAATTTTGTTTTTTAGGGTAATTGCTCTCTATATAACATCGAGGATATTTTTGTATTATCACGTACTTGCAAACACCCGATCCTACTTTCATAGCAAAAGGATAAAGGTACCCTGCTGCTAAGTTAAGAGTTTAAACGTTTGTAAGCAAATACGTTTTTGTTTTTAGATTTGGTTTCCATTGTT
>QXVZ01031714.1:0-14749 GCA_008931825.1 Phallusia fumigata
GTCACACAGAATGTTGCCAGCATCAAGTTCGCTAATCTGTGGCAAAAATACACCTTAACAATTTATTCATCATAGTAAAACGCATAATGGGAACTTACGGTTCTGTTTCTTGCCAATCTTGAGAAGTTCTGCATTATTGACTAAAGCATTTACTTGAGTTTTGTCAGTAAAACAGCTAAAAGTTACCGTGGTTTCCAAAACCGCAAACTACCATTCCTGAACAATGGTAGAAAATGTTTCAGTGTCAATTGTGTATTTAAATTATATAACAGTCCTTTAATACAAATACCAACATGTAGTTTTTGTCTTTGCAATATCCTTGTCATTAAATAAACTACACAACAAACATAATGTATCGCTGGAACAAGGTTAAAATGTCACTGTCAAGTCAAAGAGACCAGCAAAAGCGCTAAGTTGTACCAAGAGAAAAAGGAAACACTAGCCTTGTATTATTTTGCTTCTGTCAGACACTTCTTTCGGAAAAAATCTTATAAAACGAAACTGCACAAACATGTTGCTGACCAACTTGCACTAAAATTGAGTGAGATATTTTATGTTATTCCACGTTGCTTTAAAAAACTGACTGAGATCTAAAACTGCTAGCCCATATTATACTCTACAACAAAACTAATCCCCATTTATACCGAGAATAATTGAAATAAAATAAAAAGCACTTGTTGTTGAGTAAGTGGTACAGAAGCCTTTTGACGTATAACTGCCGACACAGTGTTACAAAAACTTCGCCCCGACTGAGGAATATTGCGAACAAAAGTCGCACCCCGTTCCCCTCCGTACATTTCAAGTTGAGGTGAACAAGACAAAAGCAACCGCAAGTTTGGTTGACTGCGTCCTCACCCAGACGAGACCAACAACAAAGGCAAAGATTTTCCCCGTTAGCTTGCTGCAACAATCCGCCTGACGACTGAGTTGTGTAATGACGTCACTTTTCTTGTTTGCGTTCTTTTTTGAGCATTTTACGAAATATAACAGTTCCGGAAAGCATTTGAAACATAATTCAAACAAAATGAATTGAAACGCGTCAAATCATTCAGCCTTTGCAAGCGGTATAAACACATCTTAAACAAGAAACAGTTATTTTGCAGCAAAGGTCATTTTTACTCGAACAACAATTAAAGGTGCTTGAACACAATCTCCTCAAATTTGTAGTTGTCATGGTGGTTTGGGACACTTTTTGGTAGTTTTACATTTACACCCCAACCACATTCGCACAAAATCACGGAACAGAAAACAAGTGGAGATTTACAAATCACGGTTCTAAATGTTCGCAGTAGGAATATACAGGCCATCGATATGTGGTGTAAAATATTTTGCGTTTGGCATTTATTAGTCTCACCATCAGGTAAATCAAGCCCACAAATGCAATGTTTATTGACATACAAACAACATACGTTTCAGATGGCTTGCTACATCTTTTTTAGGGTTGGCAAGCCAAGTGTTCTGTGTGGTCGAGCACCGAGCATCTCAGGTTGACCAATACTATTTTGACCGAATCGGCTTGCATAACTCGTCTACACTTTATGTCAATGCGAGTAGTATTTACAAATGTTACTGAGCCGATCAACACTACTTGTTTTAGTTTTAACTGTTACTCAGCTGGGCGTTTAAGAAATTATAATGATGGAAAGGCGCAACAAGTAACAGGAGTATTTCAAGAGGTTGGATTTTTTGCAGCATCAGTAAAAGTTTAGATGTATTGTGGAATTAATTTTAGTTGTACTTTTGTGGTGCAGTTGGGGCAAAAAATAGTAGTTGCTTTGGCCTTCACTTATATACATTTTTACAACCTTAGCACCTGACTAAAGCAACAGCACAGCTGATGTTTTTTTTTGATGTTGAAAGGTTTTATGAGATCTAGTGAAAGGCATGGGGTACATAAAGTAAATCAACAGTCCATAGTGTTGTTTTGTTACTTATCATTAACTTGCAATCAAAATTGCATTTCAATAGTGTTCTTAGTATTTGACTAATAACTTATTAGACATATTTGACAACCATTTGACCGGTCAAATGACCAAATTTTTTTTGACCAGTCAAATACCCAACCCTAATCTTTTCGACTGTATTGAGAAAAGATACAAGATCACGGGTTCAAACACGCGGCCCGCCAGGTCTTTTGTGCGGCCCGTGAGCATTTCAAGTCATGTGTTGTACTTGGTACTAATTTTAAGTGCCCCGCCAGTGAGTAATCATAGATTGATGCCAAAATACAGATAGCTTGTAATGAATGCAAGGTTTAAGGAAGAAAACTGCAACAGTGTTTTCTGATAAGAATCGGTTGTTGTGATTGTTGCGTCACTGAAGTGCCATTGTTCTTTTGTAAGTGGGTCTTCAAAGATGGCGGCTGTTTAGATGATTATTTCACTTTGCCATATTTCTGTTCATTAGCTTGTTTTTGTCTAATTGGTATTAAAGAAGCGTGATAGCTGAATCCAAAACAATAGAACGAGCTAAGCGCAGTACTGTACTGATAAAAGAGCAAGCGTTGCAAAATCACAAAGCTTTCATAATGCGGCCTCGAGTTACTTTAAAGTTTTCGCTTTGGTCCCGACGACATTTGAGTTTGAGACCCATGTACCAGACCAGGGGTTTACTGGGACATTTGCAGACTAAAAATGCATCGCACACACTGCTTTAAAAAAAGCACGAACAGTTAAGTCGCATTTACATCAACCATTAATTGTGCTTCGCCTGCAACTTTCCTTCGACCAATTTTAATGTTTCTTTACTTATTCCGATGTTATCTTTTCTTTCTTGTTCGGTCATATCTTCAGCTTTGGCAAAGGCTTCGATTGCTTGTGCCAAGTATTTTTTTGCTTCTTGCAACTGGGATGGATCGCGACTGCACGCTGCACCCAAGTTGTATAGCAAGGCACCGTGTAGTTGGTACTTTGAAATTTCGTTTCCACACTTGTTTTCCATAAGTTGAAGTGCTTCCAATATTGTTGTTTCACGGGACGAACAATCCCTGATTATGTATTGACTCATTTCAATGTAATGCAAACACTCGACCTCGCAAAAGCAAAAAAACTCCTCATCCGTATTCGGCAAATTTTTTACTCTGGACCGCATCTCACGCATTAAAGGAATGACATATTCACGCGCGATACGGTTGGTTTTGTAACGTGGGAATCTACCGGTATCTTCATTTAGAGTTTTGATGACGTCAATAAATCCCCTCACACACAATCTGATGCCAGTTGCTGCGTGTTTGGTGTCTGGATGCTTTTCATACAAATCTGCAGCTATCCACTGAAACAGAATTGCTTCGAAGTATTCTTTGTTCTGTGTCAGTTTTTTCGCCGAATATTCCCAGTTCAAATGCTGTAGCGCTGACATCCTGCTCCACCATTCTAAACACTTCTTGCTTTACTTGGTTTGCTTCGTCGTATCTTTCAAGTTCCAGAAGGTTTGAAAATTTCTTCAGTTGCTCTTTCACTTGATTTTTACCTAAACAAGGACGTCCAACTAGTTAGCAATGTATCACATTTTTTATCCAAATCACATTGCTTTGTTGAAGTCCCAACAACAGAAAGCCACGTGCTATTTAACCTTCGCTAGTTCGAATTATTACCAGCGTCAGATAAAAAAATATTTGTTTATTAGTCATACAACAGAAAGTTGACTTGAGAGCAAGTCAATTAAACATCTGCAGCGGCTGACCTGCGAATTCGTAAAGGTTGATTTTTTCATTGTTTTCACTTGATAATAATATCGATCCTCCAAATGCAATCAAAAGAACTGTAATGGTCAGTACAGCGATCCATTGTTTGACGATGCCTGCAAAATAAGCTTAAACCATAAATGATTGCATTCAATTTTTAGTTTCGTTGTGTTTTTTTTTTTTACACAGATGATTGTTTGTGTGGTATTAATATCGGTCTCCCAAGTTAATAATTTCAAAATACAAAAGCTTGGCGCCAACCGTCAGCTGTGACTCACATTATTGTGTGGGGTTTGAACAAAAGCTTCTTTGTTTACCTTGTTTTGGTACGGGTTGTGTTCCACCTCCTTTGTTTCCACCTCTCTCTCCACGCGCAACCGGTGAACCTCCGCTGATATCTTCACCTCTACGACGGTGTCTGACTTCGCTTGTTGTGTCGTCGCCCTCTGACAAACAGAAGGTTATACCTCACCATTTATGATCAAAATGCAACTAAAATTTAACTAAACAAGTGGCTACAAAATCTTGTCTCTAACCGGAATTAGTAAATGGTAAAAACAAAGACGTGGTATGAATAGGGTTTCAAAAATATAATACACATAAAACGAAAAATACATGTAAAATACACGAAAAATAAAACTGCAATGGTCGAAAAATATACATCGACGGAAAAATACATGTATTTTTTGTATTGTATAAAACATCATTAAAAGGTCGCATCATGGCAACAGTGTAACGGCGTAATGGTAGCAAGCATCCGCTTGGTACGCGACGTTTGTTCTCGGGTACAACTGTGCCATATAAGAAAATATTAGGCGCGTAATGTATTTTTATTTGATTCTGAAATGTGTCGATTTTCTTTGCATTGTTATATGTGTGACCCTTGTGAACTGGTATTGGTGAAAGTCATTTCGTTGGCAAATACGAATTAAAACCAGAAATGCGGCGCTTGAAGTTTAAATGACTTGCCTTAGATGCAACTGTGTCAATTTGTAGAAAAATACACAGATCGGTATATGCGTTTTTTGGTCTGTAATTTTTGTAGTAAATGGCCTTTTAGTAGAATGATTGCCATGATAAGTCACGTGAGGTTTGAAACCCATACGTTATATGGTCGGTAACTGTTGTGGGAATTTACTTCCTTCGAAAATGATTTTAAAAACATCACGAAGTCATGCGTAAATTTTTTTTCATTTTCTGATTTCGTCAAAATCAGTTTGGTTCTAGGGCCAGATCCAGGTCATCTGATCTCATGTGAGCCGGGCCGGTAATAAAAGCTCCGGTGGAGCTGTTGCTGCCACCTGTCTTCTGATAAGCGGTTGGTTTTGGGGTATATTTCAAAAAATTAAAAGATTTTGGCGGTATTTAATCAAAAATTCATAACTTTTGGCGGAAATTAGCGAGAGACTCTATTTCATGGCAGACGCGTATGAAATCATATAGCGAGCCTTATGTTTGACATGTTTGCGGTAGTTGTTCCAGCGGTAAAAACGATGTAATAAATTAAAAACAAGCAGAAAATCGTTTATGTGATTACAGACCAGTAAGTGTCCTTGTCGTGATACAGAATGGGGAAACCACCTACCCTTGTCTGGGAATTCCTCCGTCATTGTATTCCGTTTGGGATTACTGATCTTCTGAGCTTCCCATTTTTGTATTGATCCAATATGTTTATGCCTGCTTTCGTTGTTTGTGTTTTATCAATTTGAAAAACAACTTGATATGTTGGCAAATTTTTGCTGAAAAATAACATTTACACTTAAAACATCAAATAATTCAAAAAAAATCCTAACAAATTTGACACAACAAGTTTTGTTCATACAAATTCTTTCCGCTCAGCTGTTAGTTTAAATCAAACAAGTTTAGAGTTTTTTAAAAAAACGCCCGTGTGTTGTAACTAGTGGGACAAGAAAATCTCAACAACACATATGGAACAAATGCACTTTTTCAGATCTTCCGACAGAAAATGCACACAGCGATGCGACAACTGCTTCGCAAAAAATTGAAAGCCAGGGCAGACCACGCCCTCTCACCATCCCTTGAAAATCAATCTCAACTTTCCAATGGACGCCAACGTTTTATTGTTAACATTAAAACACCTGGACCGCAAAGTCTTTTGTTAGTGTGTGATGAAATTACACAGTAGTGTTTTTGTTCATTTGTTTTGTGCGTCATGTGATCATGTGATGGACTGTCCTCCAAACGCCACCTAGCCAGCCAGACACAGTCAGCGCTATAAAAGTATTTCCACACAGCTTTTGTTTAGCAGAATAGCTTATTGTGTAGCTTCTGTTACCTCGTTTGGACATGAACAAAAAACATGAAGTTACCACAGTGTATGTTATGTCAACAGTTTTTCTTTGTATGCCTACAAACACGCTACGATCAGCGCCATACAAAATAGACTCAAACAGAAATATGAAACTACAATTTAAAGTTGTTTCGAATATTTTGAGTCCAAAATCAGTCGAAGGTACCAACGCATTTTATGCAAAACAAACTGAGGTATTGAAAGCAACTGAGCAGTCGAAACGAAACCTCATCATCTTTTCAACTGACGGCCACATTGTCATGTTAAAATCATGAACTTACCACAGGTTACCGCAACATCACATTGTTTTCAATACTTTTGTTTTACTTTTTGTCAATGCAAACATTTTTGTAACAATCTGCATGCAAATGATCTAAAGGGCGTATTGTTGTTGCCAGCTTTGCACCTAATTTCTGCACATCCCGTTCATTGTTGTGTTTGCTTTATTCTCGTGCATCACATTTTTCTTACCACTGAAGATGGCAGGAAGTGTTGCCGAAATGTTCACATTAAAAGACATTGCTTTTAGTCTAACTTGGGCAAGTAGCTTTATTTCGAGGATTAGAAGCAGATACGTGTGTTCCTATTTCAAAGGAGTTTTAAATCTTGATGATGCCAGACTTCTTGATGCTGCGTTTTAGTGAGTTAAATTTGCAACAAAATCCTTTGGTAGGCCACTATAGAAATCTTACGGTTTTGGCGCGAACGTTTAAAAGGTTTACAAAACAGTAACAATGCAGAGGGACAAACTTGAGTCGCGTTCAAGGAAAATATTTGCTTCACTCTCTCGTTATTCTTTTTAAAGCAACAAAACTTGAGTGATCTGAAATACATCACATCCTTCCGAGACGACGCAGAATTTCTGGTGATTGTTTATTGGTTGCATTGTGTTTGATAGCTTAATCCAGTTTCATAAAACAGCCCCAAACAGCGTTTGTTTCGCAGAACACCATTTTCTGACAAAAACAAATCAAATAAATTCATTTGTACATACAGTGTCAGCTTTATGCAACCCTGTCTGTGTTGTCATCGGTTTAAAGTTCTATTTATGCGTTTAGTTTGCATAATAGGTTACCTGGGACATTCCCAGACACAAAATGGCATTGTTGGCATATGCACACTGCCCAACAAAGACCGTACCAATGCATTGCTGGTATATATGTGTCACACACTGTTTGAAGGAAAACGTGTAAGACTAATAGTTGCGCACAAGTCACAACTAATTGTTTGACATATTGGGTTTTTTGCGACTGAGTCAAATAGAAACAAACGTAATATATACGTCAACAACTCATCTAGAACTTAACACTTCTTACGTCACAAATCGTATCCTTAACAAACGCTCTGTTCATGTCACGTGTGTGACACTGAACTGCGTTCGCTTTGCGATTATTACGTGAAAAACAACTGAATACGGACGTAATTGTGCACGAACGGTGTATTTAAGGATTAAATTAAGCAACTGCTTGATTGATCGCTACACATTCCCAGACTTAAAAAGGGATTGCTGACATACATGTGTGTCACACAATACTAAAAAAAACACGCACAGTTAAAGTCACATTGATTTCAATCAATACTTGTGCTCTGCCTGTAACTTTTCTTTGACCAATTTTAGCAATTTTGTACTTTTTTCTATGTAATCTTTTCTTTTTTGTTCTGTCATATCTTCAGCTTTGGCAAAGGCTTCGATTGCTTGTGCCAAGTATTTTTTTGCTTCTTGCAACTGGGATGGATCGCGACTGCACACTTCACCCAAGTTGTATAACAAGATACCGTACAGTCTGCGCTTTAAAATTTCGTTTCCACACTTATTTTCCATAAGTTGAAGTGCTTCCAATGTTGTCGTTTTACGAGACGAATCATCCCCGATCATGAAGTGACTCTGTTCAATGCAATACAAACACTCGACCTCGCAATGGCAAAAAAACTCCTCATCCGAATTCGGCAAATTTTTTACTCGGGCTCGCATGTCACGCATTAAAGGAATCACATATTCACGCGTGATACGGTGGGTTTTGTAACCTGGGAACCAATCGGTATCTTTGTGCAAAGCTTGTATGACGAAATAAAATCCCCTCACACACAACCTAATACCATTTGCTGCTTGTTTGGTATCTGGATGCTTTTCATACAAATCTGCAGCTATCCAGTAAAGCAGAATTGCTTCGAAGTATTCTTTGTTCTGTGTCAGTTTTTCGCCGAATATTCTCACTTCGTATGCTGTAGTATTGACCTTCTGGTCCACCATTCTAAACACTTCTTGCTTTACTTGGTTTGCTTCGTCGTAGCTTTGAAGTTTCAGGAGATTTGAAAATTCATTCAGTTGTTTTTTTACATGATTTTTACCTAAACAAGGACGTTCAACTAGTTACCACTGCATTGTATTTATTCTACAAATGGCTATCGCTTCGCACCCCTATCTCATCTGTAAATAGCATTCATAACAAAATGCCCCCAACACAACACAATAAAACTAAAACTTTAATTTTGGTAATTTGTGTAACCAAACATCGTTATATTGTTTTTATCTGTCCCCAACTTAACACATTTCCCACATTAACCTTTGGCTTATTATCTTCCGGGTCAATCGTCATAACCATTAACTGACCTGTAAAACTGCCAAGGGTAATTTTTTCCTTGTCTCCACCCAGCAACAACATTGCTCCTCCGAATGCAGTCATAAGAATTGCAACCACCACAAGGGCGATGCGTAGTTCGTGGGTGCCTGCAAAACAAAAACTGATATAAACCAGGGAGTCAAACCAGAACAGAACCTGAACCCGCGAACCGGTTTCATCGGTTTGTTTCGTTTTCATTTCGTTGTTTTGAACCTGAACCGGAACCGAACCAGGAAAACTGCAGCCTTATGTGTATCTACCACCACAAAAGTTTTCCACGAAAAATGCTAGCATTTTAGCTTCCTGTCAGAATGAAAAAGTTATCAGGAGCCGACTGTCGTAATGGGTGTTCCGGCTACACCAGTTAGCGTCGAAAAAGCATTTTTATGCCTAAAATTTGTCCTTTGTCCACAACAAGAGAACATGAAGGATACGGTTATCGAAATTTACTTCTGCTGAAAATGAACCTCACGTTTATCAACTATAGAAAATAAAATATTGCTTCTTATTTATTTCAGGTTTTTGCAGCGTATAAGTCAGTCAGATAATTATTCAAGGAATTTCAACGTTGGATTAGTGGTGGTGCATGAAAACAGGAAGTTAGAAGTTAGCTAGAACAAAAATCAAACTGAAGGGGCATTTAAACCTGCTCAAAAACCGCAAACGGGTGCGAACCGGTTAGTTTGCCCGAACCGGAACTAAAAACCCGAACCGGAAAATAATTTTTTCGTCAAACCTGAACCGAACCCGAACCTCTAAAAACAATAAATAGCGAACCCGAACCGAACCTAAACCCATATAACAAGCGGTTCGACTCCCTCACTTGCCACCTCTTGGACATCCGAAAAATTTACTTGATTTTATCTATTCTATCAAAAAAATCCCATGAATGAAAAAGTATGCATGTATTGAGATTTAAAACCTCTAGAAAATCTTCTACCTAGGTAGTGATTGAGGCCTATTCTACAGGTCCGGATCAATTACTGTTTTCACAGTCTTGGTGCGAAGCTATGACAGGACTGGGCAAATGTGGCAGCTAACGAGTCTGTGGTAAAACTGCTTTTTAAGAGTGCACTTGGACCTAAAGTTGCTTACGTAATTCAGTACCTGTAGATAATAATTAGACACTTTTATGAATGGCCAAATTACTCATGACCAAATTTGATTTCCGGCAAGACAATGCAGAACTTTAAGCTCATCCGCTTAGATTTTGGCTTTGTTTGTACCTTTCTTTGTTGCTCTATGTTCTTGTGTGGTGGCGATTTGATGGTTAACAGGCGGTTCTTGTGGATGGTCTGCTCCGGCATTATGACGTTGTCTGATGAAGGTAGGATCGCCGAGAACACGTGGTTCGTGATGTGGAAGGAGTTCTATGACAAGAGCGAATGAATTGTTATTGTATGATACAAATAGTCGAACCAAAACAATTAGGGGCAATGCCCATCTAATAATCGAATTTTACATTTGGCCAACACTTACCTTCTTTTCCCGCAGTTGAGCCTTCTTTGGTGGGCCCGAAGTTCATCATATCTGCGAAGATAGTTAAAAATATTTGTGTTTATTTAGTTTTTGCACCGCATAAGTTAATTTACCTGAAAAAGCTCTTGTTCGTGTCGAATACTGGTGAAGCGGAACGACTTGGTTTTCATTGAACTGGATATTGCTTTCCAAGTTCATTTGGCGAGATGCAATTGCCACCCCTTCATGTAGTTTGTTTGTGTTTTGGCTTGCAAGCAGGCCCTGTAGTTCCTCTGCTACTTGAGTCATATTCGGACGTTCAAACGGATTCTGAGCCCAACAACGTTTCATCAAGTTTTCCAATGTGACCACGATAGCTTTGTCGTTGTCGTTTAAAGTTTCTTTTATCTCTTGGATTTTTTGGCAGTTCGGTCTCTTGCCTTTACTGATTAGTTCAAGTAATTCAGTTTCATTTCCGAACGGATAGGGGAATTGACGAGTAAGAACCATGTAGATAACGACGGCAAAAGCATAAATGTCAATTTCTTTTGTTGGCTTCATTCCGTGGTCTTTTATTTTTTCAGGGGCTACAAAAAAAGCTGTATATTGCGGTTTCTCTTTTTTACTTCTGGCTAAGGGATTTACAGTTCTGGAGCTACTTAATGTTGCCAGTTCAGCACTCCCGAAGTCACCTATTTTGCAGTGTAACGTTTCAGTCAAAAGAATGTTTGGCGGTTTAATGTCACCATGAATCAAACGCTTGTCGGGTAAGTTGTGGATGAATGCCATCCCGGTGGCTATTTCCGCCAGCATTCGAACTCGCAGAACAAAACTCAAATCAATCCCGCCATCTAGGAGCAGATGCTGTAGGTTTCCACCTTTGCAGTATTCCATGACAATTCCAACGGCAAAGCCCCATTTCACGTAGCCAAGAACTCGGGCGATGTTGTCATGGTTAGCTTTATGCAAATGTTCCATTTCCTCGTTGATTCTGTGAACATCAGACTGTTATTTCCTTTTGCAATGCGACTTACACCATAATATAACCACCCTAGGATTAACAACATTTAAAAAAAAACAATGTTGTGGCTTTTTTGGGATGAAGTCGCCACACGTTTGAAACCCCTTAAATTCAGTCTGGACTATAGTCTACCTTTTCTCCATCAATGACTTCTCTTTCTGTCCACCAGTAATAGTAAAGATTTTAACAGCAACAAACTGCCCGAGAACTGTGTGGTATCCAAACACGACATCCCCGAATCCACCTGAACCAGCCTCATACGCCTGAGGGTCACACAGAATGTTGCCAGCATCAAGTTCCCTTATCTGTGTCAAAATTACACTTTAACAATTTATTCGTCATGTTAAAACACATAATGGGAACTTACGGTTCTGTTTCTTGCCAATCTTGAGAAGTTCTGCATTATTGACTAAAGCATTTACTTGAGTTTTGTCACTAAAACAGCTAAAAGTTACCGTGGTTTCCAAAACCGCAAACTAACATTCCTGAACAATGGTAGAAAATGTTTCAGTGTCAATTGTGTATTTAAATTATATAACAGTCCTTAATTAATACAAATACCAACATGTAGTTTTTGTCTTTGCAATATCCTTGTCATTGAATAAACTACACAACAAACATAATGTATCGCTGGAACAAGGTTAAATTGTCATTGTCAATTCAAAGAGCCCAGCAAAAAGCGCTAAGTTGTACCAAGAGGAAAAGGAAACACTAGCCCTGTATTATTTTGCTTCTGTCAGACACCTAACGTCTTTCGGGAAAAATCTTATAAAACAAAACTACACAAACATGTTGCCGACCAACTTGCACTAAAATTAAGAAGGATATTTATATTATCCCACGTTGCGTTAAAACACTGGCTGAGGTCTAAACCTGCTGCCCATATTATTCCCTACAACAAGACTCTTTCTAATTTGTACTGAGAATAATTGAATTATAATACTAAGCACCTGTTGTTGAGTGAGTGGTACAAAGGCCTTTTGACGTATAACTGCCGATACAGTGTCACAAAAACTTCGCCCCGACTAAGGAATATTGCGAACAAAAGTCGCACCCCGTTCCCCTCCATACATTTCAAGTTGAGGTGAACAAGACAAAAGTAACCGCAAGTTTGGTTGACTGCGTCCTCACCCAGACGAGACCAACAAGGCAAAGATTTTCCCCGTTAGCTTGCTGCAACAATCCGCCTGACGACTGAGTTGTGTAATGACGTCACTTTTCTTGTTTGCATTCTTTTTGAGCATTTTACGAAATATAACAGTTTCGGAAAGCATTTGAAACATAATTCAAACAAAATGAATTAAAACGCGTCAATCCACCAGCCTTTGGAAGCGGTATAAACACATCTTAAACAAGAAACAGTTATTTTGCACCAAAGAGCATTGTTACTCGAACAACAAGGTGCTTAAACATAATTTCCCCACAGTTGTAATTGTCATGGTGATTTGGGACACTTTTTACATTTACACCCCAACCACATTCGCACAAAATCACGGAATAGAAAACAAGTGATGATTCACAAATCTAATTATTCGCAGTAGGAATATACAGGCCATTGATATGTAGGGTAAAATAATTCGCGTTTGGCATTTATGAGTGTGACCATCAGGTAAATCAAGCCCACAAATGCGGTCTTAATTGACAAACAAACAACATACGTTTCAAATGACTTGCTTTTTCTTTTCGACTGTATTGAGAAAAGATACTAGATCAGGGGTCTCAAACACGCGGCCCGCCAGGTCTTTTTGTGCGGCCCGTGAAGCATTTCAAGTCATTTGGTATACTTGGGACCGAGTTATTCTTTAAAAAAACAAAAACAAGACAGATCCAACCATCTGCGTCAAACAAAGGTGCGGCCAGCGGTCTAATGCAGGTGACTATAGTCCCTCCAGTGAAAAANCACGCGGCCCGCCAGGTCTTTTTGTGCGGCACGTGAGCATTTAAAGTCATGTGTTGTACTTGGTGCTAATTTTAAGTCCCCGCCAGTGAGTCATTATAGATTGATGCCAAATTACAGATAGCTTCGAATGGATGCAAGCTTTAAAGAAGAAAGCTGCAACAGTGTTTTCTGATAAGAATCGGTTATTGTGATTGTTGCGTCACTGAAGTGCCATTGTTTATTTGCAAATTGGTCTTCAAAGATGGCGGCTGTTTAGATGATTTTTTCAATTTGCCATACTTCTGTTTATCAGCTTGTTTTTGTCTAATTGGTATTAAAGAAGCGCGTAAAAGCTTTCATAATGCGGCCCTCGAGTAACTTTAAAGTTTTTACTTGTTCCCCGACGACATTTGAGTTTGAGACCCATGTACTGGACCAGGGGTGTGCAAATTGCGGCCCGCGAATACAAATTTTGCGGCTCGCAGAGAGATGAGGATTTTAATTGGAGTGCGGCCCGCGAAACGATTTTCTTTTCTTTTTTGTGCATTGTACGACACAGGAATTAAATTGGTTAAGGGGGATTTACACCAGACGCGATTAACGGTAGCGGTGCAGTTTTTAATCTCGCGGCAAACGGCGGGGCATTCACACCAGCCGGCGTCTTGCGGCGACTGCGTGATTTTCTCGGTTAAAGCGGCTGACGGCAAAGTTAAATCTGATTTAACTTTTCCGTCAGCCGCAGTGTTGGGTGTGGTGGTGAAATTTGTGCTTTGTGGTGCGTTGCTATTGTGAATTTGGACTTAAAACGATGGAAGTACATTTGCACACCCTAAGAAATTCAATTTTTAAATGTCTGTTTTTAACCTTAAGTTGTTGTTGTCATTCACAACACCTGAGTAGTTATTCGTATATATTTAGAGTCGCTATTATGTTACTTTACCAGTACTTAGTTTTATATGATGATGCTTCCTGCTGAAGCTCCCCTCGCACTCTTTTGCTTTAAACCTAGAAAGGGCTGTGACTGGTTTGCTGTTTATAAATCCTCAACCCTTGGTTCAAAATTCTCATACATGTACCAAATACATTCCCAAGTGGTATGGTCGGATTTTCCTTTTATGTGTTCCCATGTCATTTGTCCCCCTAAATATTGCAGTTATCTCTAGCGGCCAAACAAACCACTCCTAATGTTAAAAAAAACTGCTGGTTGGAACTATGGAAACAAGCTCAGAACTAACCGCTTGTTGCAAAAGACCCCAAGCATAATTTGTGTGGTGATGATTTTTTAAGACTAATGGTCTTCACTGCAAACTTATACAAATCGCTACCTCATGCTTTTGTCCGGCAACAGGCACCAATTACAGTTATAGTCATGTGTATATTTGATTAAGTCATGTGTATTTGGTTGTATACGTGTGTGTGCCGTTTTTTATCACGTTGTGTGATACTACATGTTTGGGCACGGAAGTATTTCAACAAGAAGCCATCAATCACAACATGAAATGTTTCCGCATTATTTTACCCCTGTCTTTGCCCGCCCAGTCATTCTACAAAGATTTGGTACTTGCACCACTCAAGAAATGCCGATTTTCGATTGACAAGTCATGTCAGTTCCGGCTCAAGGGACTAACTGTCCAAAAGTTTTACGGAAATAATGATTCAGCTTTATGACTGAAGGAATAAATCTGACAGAAAACGATCAACAGAAGTTATCAGGATTTTTCCAACCCGGCCGGGGAAACAACTAAACAGAATTTGAGCTCAACCTGCGCTAGCTCTG